>ML343543.1:0-34167 GCA_005239505.1 Nicotiana paniculata
CTAAATGAGGTAGTGCCACGGATAGCTATTTGTCTTTTTAATTTCCAATCTAACTGCAGAAGTCAGATTGGAAGTTGCATAAGGTTGAATGCCAAGCTTTGTCCAAGGTTGACAAGCAAAGAATAAAATCACTTACGCCCAGTGTAAGATTGATGGTCAAGCTTTATCTGAGGAAGAAACTGCAAGATGAGAAGGTCAGTTTCCATCTACTTCCTCTGTTTCTATAATTCAGCTGCTATGTAATATCTATAGCTTGGATAATATGGTGATCACTAAATGTGATTCTTAAACATATTTGTTTCCTGTTCTGAGGTGTTCTGATGATATTCTGAACCAGTAAGTCAAAATGAGGTCTTTGCTTTCCGAAATTACAAGGTCAATTATCTGGTAGAATAAAAGGGGGCGGGTTTGAAGGGTTTTCTGCAAAATAACACATGCAACTGCAGTCAACTGAGAACTCTAATTCCTTGATTGCTTTCAATTCTTTATGAAAATTATGTACCAGCTCGGTCGTGTCTTTGATTGAGTCAATCATACCAAGATAACCCAGCTAGACTTTTATTCCTCATAGGGTGAAGTAGTTTTTTATTCTTACAACTAAATTTAATGTGAATGGATCTGTTACAATGCTTATGGATACAGTGATGTGGCAAACAGATCACATTCAAAGACTGCAAGCACATTGTTGTTTTCATTCCCAATAGAAGTGAATTTTCAAGGAAATGTCTACATAAGAAGGGGGGGAATCAGACATCCTTAACATTTAGAAAGTGAAAAGATCCCGACAGTAGCCCTTTGTTTGGAAACTAGGGAAGGAAAAGGAATGGAGGCTTGGCTAAGTTTCCGATTTCCTGGTTTGGTTTGACAAAAGGAGGGACGAAATTGAAGTGAGAAAAATATGTTCCTCCTCAATCTGTTAATGTCTCTCTTTCTTTTAGGAGGGAATCAAATCATAAAATTTTAGATTGAGAATCAGTTTCTGTCATCTCTTCTATTTTATCTTTCCTCACTTCCTTCCTTCCCTTAGTTTCCAGAAAATGTGTTAAATGTTTATATGTGCGTGGAAATACCTAGAAGAATGGCAACATCATCAAATTGTTTGGAATAGTTGATGGCTAGAAATCCCAAGTAATGGGTTCCAAACCATGGAAACCTCAATATGTTCTATATAAAAGTAGGTAAGGTTCCAAAGTAACTGGAATATATGTTCCAGTAGGTTTAATCACTTCAGACATTGTTTGCTTTTCTTTCTGTTTATCAGAGGTCGTAATTTCGAGTAAGTACTTTGTCCTGACCAACTCTGATTTTATCTTCTTACCCTTGCTGGGTTTGTTGTTCTCGATCTTCAACTTTGTCATGTGAAATAGTCTTTCTACAATA
Organism: Nicotiana paniculata; assembly: GCA_005239505.1. NCBI lineage: Eukaryota > Viridiplantae > Streptophyta > Magnoliopsida > Solanales > Solanaceae > Nicotiana > Nicotiana paniculata. The sequence continues at coordinate 1,381 of ML343543.1, forward strand.
GTATGTATTGATTTTGTCATGACTCTTTCACTGCCAGGTTATTCCAGCTACAGTCCTGGACAATTTCAGTCTGGTGGAATCCTTGGTATCTCGTATCCTTGTGTAGCTTATGCTGAGAGTTTTTTTTTGGTTGTTGAGAAAGAGCTTATACTGACGAGTTTCTGATATAATTTTGAATTATGCTTCATTAGGTCTATCCTTGCTACGTGTTTGACTTTGTGTTGTTCTTAACAAGTTTGTTTCCCAAGATATGACTGATATTGATGAGAAGCAACTAGTTTTGTATGCTCAGATGGCAAACCTGGTCAATCTGATTCTTCAGTGGCCTGAGATCAGTATAAAGGAGATTACAGAAAAGTTCTCTAAGGTATAAATTGTGGGCCGGATGCAACATTTTGCTTTATGTGTCTAAAACCTATGCAACCTTATTATGTGTTGCATAGACCCTGTTCGTCTGGGCCTTTGTTCATGAAAACTGTGGACGATGTGGCCGAAATCTTCCCTTATTCACTTGTCTGGAAGCATAATCCTTTTTCTTACAGAATTTATTGTCTAACCTGGTTTATCTCTGCTGTATTTTCTGAGTATGGGCAGTTCTCATGTAATGCACATACAATTTGTGACGCTGAACTGAAACCCCTGGGGACAGGCCTTTATCCGGTGGTTTCTATAATCAACCACAGGTAATTGTTGTAGTATCTTTCTGTCTAGCTAGTATATTTATTTCTCTAAATGGCCTTTTTATGTTATAGTTGTTTGCCGAATTCGGTTCTAATATTTGAAGGACGAATGGCTGTTGTCCGAGCAGTGCAGCATATACCCAAAGGTACTGAGGTAATACTTTGTTTCCAAATTATTTTGATCAGCCTCTATTAGTATAAATCATCATTAATTGAAAAAGTAGGTTATCATTCTGAAAACCAAGCATAAGTTATAGAGAAAGAAAGAAGAATTTGAGTGTTCCACTGGATGATACAAATCAACGAATAAGAGGTTGATATCTGAGGAAGATGCTTTTCAATTGATCAGTAACTCCAGTTTTGAGCAGGGTATTGTGTTGACGAATTTAGTAAGAATGTTTACTTATAATGATATGCATATCATCATGATGATGTCAATGATCTACAAGCATTTATATCTCTGTCCTTAACAGTTGAATGTACTTTTGGATGTTAACTACTTTAAGATTCTTGTTTGCTTTTTTGAGTACTTAAGCATCTGTTTGGAATTCAAAAGGAGACGGTAGAAAAGGTGGAAGAGAAAATGTGGTGCACAATCAATGAAGGGGGATTGTCTGGTTGCTGAGGTTCCAAGGGTTTTGATGATGTTGTATGTCAAAGCAAAAGGCTTCCATGGGTTTGAATTGGGTCAATTTGGAAGATTTTAGGTTTGACACACATTACTGTAGAATTTTGTCAAATTTGACATTATTCTGGGAGATACCTCTCTACAAACTGCTCCTGCTCTCCATGTGCGGGCTTTGGCGTGTGCATTCTTGCATGTACAACAAGTTGATGGATGATAAGGAGTACATTTGGGATGTTATTTACTGGTTTCTTAGCATTAATCTAAAAGCACAAGTAATTTCATTGGCATCCAGAAATCACTAACTTTCTGATTTACTTGATTGGCTTCCAAAAGGTATTGATAAGTTATATAGAAATGGCTGGAAGCACTGCAACTCGTCAAAAGGCTCTTAGAGAACAGTACTTTTTCTCCTGCACTTGCATTCGCTGCATCAAGTTGGTACGTTCGCTGTATTGTTAGTCTCAATAATTAGATTTCTGATCACAAACTTATCACCCCGCTTACTGTAAGGGCCAAAACGATGATATCCAAGAAAGTGCAGTTCTGGAGGGTTATAGATGCAAGGATAAGAGATGCAGTGGTTTCCTGCTTCGCGACTCTGGTATATGATCCTTGTCTCAACCTCACCTTATATCCACATGATTGATCTGGTCTGCCTGTGACTTCTCGGTTTCTTGTGTTTGCAGGTAATAAAGGATTCAGATGCCAATTATGTGGACTCTTTAGGGACAAGGAAGAAATAAAAATTATTGTTGATGAAATCGAAACAATATCAGAAAAAGCTTCATTTTCACTTTCCAATGGACGTATCCTTTGAGCCAGTGAATGAGAATATCTAACGTATGTTACTGTATAAACACTACATTTTAGCCTTCTAATTACTAACTTAGAATAAACATCATATTTACACTACTTCTAAAGATGATTTGAGCTAAAAATCTCCTCTCTAAGTCGGCACAAGCTACATTCTTATATTATAAGAGGAGGCACTTTTGATGTGCCCACCTGAGTGTGTAGAAGTGAGGAGGCTAAATGTTCCGTTAATTAAATTAAACATTATTTAGATTATATTTATTTGGTTTTGTTGGGAAAACAGACTGCTTTGACAGAATACAGATAAGAAAGATGCAAGTGTAATGTATAAAATGATTGAGAAACTTCAGCAGAAGCTTTGCCATCAATTCTCGGTCAATCTGATGCGCACACGAGAGAATCTTTTAAAGGTTTGATTGCCTTTACTGCAGTGTCTCACAGAAGAATGTTTTTGAATGTTCTCATCTATGTTTTCTCCATTGAGGAAATTTCTTTTTATTGTCCCTAAAAAGATGCTTACATCAATCTTCTTCCAGCCATCTTTAATTAGTTAATATTTTTTTGGACCTGAAGAATGGATGTTTATTCATTTAGATATTGATGGAGCTGCAAGATTGGAAAGAGGCACTGAAGTACTGCAGATTAACTATCCCAGTTTATAAGAGTAAGTTGGCACTACCTGATGGTTCAAGAGAATTCTGTTTAGCAACCACTATATCAATGCTATCTGTTGATTTAGTATATTATAGTACTAAGCCAGGTTCAAGACTTAAAAACTACTTTTCCTGTCCCAAATTAATCTACCCACTTCCTGTTTTAGGTAGTCTCGAAGTTGGGTCTATATTCCTAAAACCCTATATTCTTCAATACTTATTCAATTTTCTACTATAAGAAAGTACTATGAGATCCAGTTTTGTATTTAATTCAATAAGTGAATTATCTCTGCTCTTGGACCCAAGTTTATACATGACAAAAAATTTTACTTTATCATAATAATCACGCGCAAATGAAAGAAGGAATCTAAATTCTAATGGAGAGAGAGAGAGCAGGTTTTCTAGATTCTTAAGCTATATCCCTTATTGGTGCCAGTTGTATGTCTTCATAACAATCTTATCATCATGACTTTATGTTGTTCATGCGCCCCGGACCCTGCAGTTTTGCTCTTCTGCCTGGGATGTTAAATCTAATTCTGTTGCGTTTCTGTTGTTTTTGGTATTAGATATGCATGTTTTACCTGGAGATAATTAACATTCCTTCTGAAGGAACATGTGATTCGGGAGATGTATAGATTTGAGTTGCTTCGCTTTGTATAACCAAGAAACTTTCTGAACTTAGTCGTGCACTAAAGTTCCGTTTTTCCAATAGTTTTGCTCTGCTTTCTGAACATATATACTTATTAGATCTACATGTTTTCTCCATATGGTAATATTTCTTCTTTTGATAGGAGTTTATCCAGAGTGTCATCCTTTGCTCGGACTGCAATATTACACTTGTGGAAAACTTGAATGGTTAGAGAGCTTTTGGTTTTTCAATATATTGTGATGCATATTTCTGGCTTTTGGCAGTTGTCCTCTTTCTATTTCATGTTTCATTATCTTGATTATCAGACATTTGTTTAGATCTAGTATCTCCTGTTGTAATATTGCACAACTATCCTGCACGTCCAACTTCTGGTGAAGTTATAGCAATGCCCCTAGAGGCATGGGGAAGTTCGTGTACCATTTGAAACAGGTGCTCGAGGTGGCAAGTAGTTGCTTTAACTGTAGCCTAGCCATTTACATCGTTAACACTTACTTAAGAAAATTAAGGACATGACAGTTAAATAATAAACAGCACATATATTTAAGTAAATAAAGTATTATAAGGAAATATAAGACTTGAAAAATATATTTAAGTCACTCGAATTAAGTAGTAGTATAAACGTATATTAGAACTTTATGGACTAATTTATGCAAGTGTATGCACTTGTTGAAGTGTGTGCCTCAAAATGAAAGTATTGCCTAAGAAATTAGTTTGTCTTAAGTTCTACAGTCTCTAGGAGAAGTGCCAAGCAGACTATTGTACCAGACAATTCCAGACACGTACATGGTGGCTTACATTTAAATGTCTATGCATAATATACTAGTAGTCCAGTACAATGTATGCATATGAAAGAGTACCGAAACTGCGAAAAAGGATAGGTATATTTGGTACAAGCCCATACTGATCCTCAATTCTTCTGTATATTTTCTTAACTCTCTCACCAACACCCATTACATGATAACTCATACCAGTATTTCAGTACTCCATTGTATGAGGCTTCTAAAAACTGCTTAGAGATTTTTAAACAGTTGTCTTTGTTTTTTCTTTTTTGATGTGTGTTAAACATTTGTCTTTGTATACAGAGAAATTTTAGTCTACTTAATTTAAGCAGTTGAGACGAGAAAACTATGGGCGGTCTCATGTTAGCTGATTAGATATCTGGAGATTTGCTCCTCCTGGCTTGTTCTGTTTTATTTTGTTGATCTTGAAACATCCAGAGAAACAGACCGAGTTCGACCGGTTTTGCAAGTCTTTGAGGATATTTGATACATTCATCAACTTTATCAATGATCCAAGCTTTGCTTTAACTTCTGTAATTATGTGGCTTCAGATATTAATGAAGTTAGCGACAGTTTTCCATTAAGTAGGATTTCTTGTTCAAGTTACACAACTTGTTGCGAATTTTGAGCTTCTTGGAAACATGGAAAAAGCTGGAACCTACAGTTTATAACATTCTTAAAGAAATGTCGAGAAAGTGGTGGTTTCGTTAATGATATCCCCGTGGTGCTGATTTGTTAAATTACAGGTGGCTTGGTGAGACTGAGGAAGCCTACAGGTCACTAGCCAAGGCAGCAGAGATACTGCGAATTACTCATGGAACAAACACTAATTTCATGAAGGAGCTTTTTGTGAAGTTAGAAGAAGCTCGTGCGGAGTTCTCTTACAAGATTTCACCCAAGGAAGAAGAGAATGGTTGAACTGCATCCACATATGCACGTAACCTTTGTCAACAACAGATAAAATTCCGTTTTACCAGTTCGACAAAGGGCAGCCCCTCTTTCCTAATTGTTACAATGAAAAGTTTCTATTGAGATGCTAATCTCCCTTTCCTACTGTCTACTTTTGATGGAAGTTGAATTACTATTGTGAGAGAAAATAGGCTATCTTGGCAGTTTCTTCCATCTTATATAAGAGACTGGAGTTGACTTTCGGAAAGGGGTGCAAGGCATGTTTCATTGGATGCTGTAAATAGCTAGAATTTGTATTGTTGATTGCATTCCGAGTTCTATTAGGCGCCTTCATAATTATCTATATATAGGGTAAAATATTTTATCTTTTGAATATTTCTGTATTAAAGAATTAGAGCATGCTTTTGAACTTTTATACCTTTGCAACAAAGTCACAAACAGGGTAATAACTAATAACCCTATCCCAATCAAGTTACAAAGAAAGTGGCCAAACCTCGCGGCTGAGCCTGGATAACACCGGTGTAAGGCAGACGTATAAAAGAAATGAACGACAAGTAATAGCATAAAAAGTGACCTGAAAAATATACTGGTATAACATAATAATTTATCGTCATATTATCCAATTGCGCAAATTGAGCTGTTCTAAAAGTTTCTGCAGAACTTGATTTCCAAAGAGGGATGAAAGGTCTACAACTGAGTAAATATAACAAGAAACTCTTTCGAGAAAATCTAAACAGATCAACGGTAGCGGCGTAAAGACAGAGTCTGGTTCCTCTTCCAAGTTGCCCTTCTTGAGGGACGTTGCTTGTGGTGCAAGTGTCCTTTTCCTTGGAGACCCCTGTTTTTCTTGCCAGCTGAAGTCAGTCCACGAAGCTCTCTGTGCTTGTGCACCGGGTTGCAGATCCAGTTGATTCTTGGGTCATTCCTCACAGCAGCATGGGCTGCATCAATCAGGATCACTTCATAGTACTTATAAGTAGAATCCTGCAATCAATAACGTAATAATGAGTTGCTCTGTATGACATGAACCCAATGAATCTGCACTAGAAGAAATTTGAATTTTGCTAAAAGACAGTCAACAGACAAATACCTCGTTGATCCAGTAAGAATTAAGGACCTTAAGACCACCCAATTTCCTACCAGCACGCTCCTCGGCAACAGAGCGCTTACTGCGCTGAAACTTCAACTGGGTGACTCCCTGGTTTGTAGGCTTACCATACACAATACCTTTGGGTACAGGCCTCTTCCTTCCACCACGCTTCACACGCACACGGTAAACCACGTAGCCCTGCAAATATTATTGAACATAGTCACACGGATATAAATCCAAAAGTAGACAACAAAGGCACCCTTTCTACTATGGAAATGGAAAACTGACAAAATACTGTTACTTAGTTCTAAGTTTGAGAAGTCATACACCAATTGCATGCACTACAAGAAAAAAATATTTGCAACTTGTTTCAATCCCATGCATCCAGAAATTTCAGATAATGATGAATGGACAGAGGATCATTAAACTCTCATAGCAGCAACCTGTTATTAGAAATTATAGATGCTGCACCACAAAATTATTTACAGAGGCAATAAGAAGAGACGACGATTATGGCTAAACTGAGAAAGTAGCCTATTTACTTGATCAAACATTGAATCAAATATTTTTATTTTAATAGCATGGGATCAATTCAATACATAACATCAAAAGGTAACAGAATTAAACCAATAATAAAATCTCACTTGAACACTCAAGCTCAAGTTTTACTGGACCATGTTCAATTTCACCTTAGTGCATCCAAGAACAAACTATTCAACAATTATGGATTCAGAAAACTTAGTACACCCTATTTATATCTATAAACATTTGCAATATACACATGACTGAAACCTCTCAGCAAGTAACATTGTCAAAAAGAACAATTACCAATAAAGGAGTAACATTGTCAAATATCATACAACTTCTATGCCTCAATTACAAGTAAGTTGAGATTGACTATATGAATCCTCACTAAACATGTCGCTCCATTTAAGCTCAACTCAACATCGTCAAATATCAGAATGAAAAGACAAAATACCTGCTTGGCTTTGTAGCCGAGGCGGCGTGCCTTGTCAGGACGAGTAGGTCTAGTGACACGCACTATGGATGGGAGCTGTCGGTACTCCCAGCACCTCACCCTCTGCAAAAACCTCATCACATCTGACTGTTTCTTCCTCCATAGCTCTGACACGTAAGTATAGGCACCTACATATCCACCACATAACAAAACACAATCATTTTCCAAAAACACCAATATAAGCATATCCTGTATTTGCACGATCAAACCAGCATTACTAAAATTCCAACAATTACATTTCAAACACTAAAATTTCATCTACTGCACCATTTTTTTTTAATGAAATCATATATCATTTTCTCCCAGAAAATTCAAACAATATGAGATTTTCAAAACAATAAGGTCCATTATTCAGTTGAACTTGATTCAAACTGTAAAAAAAACATATGATTTTTAACATACTATTATTATAACATTCAAGCAAAATGACGAATATATTTGAAAGGAAAGGTCAACTGGAATAAAGTGATCCTCATTTTGACATGAATCAATATCAAACAAGAAGGGTAATGCAGAGATAACTGAATTAAAATTAGATTAACATACCCATTGTAGTGCGGCGAAACTCTCTCCTCTTACTCAGCTATTACCGGTGAAGTTCCGCTTAGGGTTTTGTGGGAGGCGTGGTTTTTAATGACCTATTGGGCTAAAAGACCAATCGGTCCATTGCCCAAATTCCAAAATAGAGTCAATTTTAAAGGGTTTATCATTTTCAGCCCGTGCCAGAAATTATGTATATTTGGTAGTCAAAGAAATATATAAAATTTATATTATTTTTATATATAACATATATACTTTATATTTTTTGGCTATTATTTTTATAGCGGCTATGCATTATCATTTTTCCTAAAAAAAAATTGTATCGTTTGCACGAGGTAGCTGATTTAGAGCCCGTTAGGACATAAGAAATTTTCCCCCTTTTTCTCAATTTTTTTTTTAAATCAGCGTTTGTTCATAAAATTCAAATTTTCACTTGAAGATACATTTTGAAAATTTTCGAAAATTTTAAAAACTCCAAAAAAAAAAATTCAAAATTTCACTCACAAAACTTCAAAAACAATCCAAAATGTATTCGTGTCCAAACATAACTCTAAATTTCAAATACCATTTTCACCATGTTTTTGAATTTTACAATTCTTATGTCCAAACGCCCACTTAGAATCCCTATTTATGAAATAGCCGAATTTACAACGTTTTTAGAGCTTAGCCGCCTTAGAGGTGGGCGTTCGATCGGTTCGGTTCGGTTTGAAGAAATTCGGTTCGCTTATTCGATTTTCGGTTTTGTAAAAGTAGTAACCGAAACCGAACTGAAATAAGTTCGGTTCAGTTCGGTTTTTCTAATTTCGGTTCGATTTTCGGTTTGAACATTATCATATTGGGCTCCTTCTATGTAATAATAGGACCGGCGAATTTGTTGATTTTTCCAAAACTTCGAAATTGTTGGAAATATTGTGTTTATAAAAAAAAATTAGACTAAACTTTGCACACTATTATGGATCATAAAATTCAAACATAGCGTAAATTATAACTTTGTGTGAAATCCTCCCGGTATCTATCATATATGCTATGGAAGTTTTAATAGAGTGAAAGTCTTTAAGATTGGGAAGTTGATGGACTTACTTAATTGGGTTGAGTCTTTGATAGATTGGACCTAATAGTATTAATTTATTACCTANTCGAAATTAAAAAAAAATCGATTCGGTCGGTTTATTCGGTTCCGACCGAAATATGCCCACCCCTAAGCCGCCTCATAATTAATTTCAAACATGTGAGTCTTAAGTTAATATCAGGGGTTTAAAGTTCTCAAATTTAGAATGAGGCTGAAGTTTAAATTCATGCATGAGTTCCGAGTGAAATAGTATGGACTAGCAAGTTTTTGGATTGATCATTTAAAAATAGTAGTATTTGTAAAGTTATTGAAAAATAGTCATTATTTTGCTGCAACACGGAAAGTTACAACATAATATATTTGAGATCGATGCACATGTGTATGAACAAATATGCTGGAACTCCAACACGCGGAAAGTTCTAGCATAATATACTGGAGATTGGAGCACCTGTGTATGAACTTCCAGTATATTATACTGGAGTTCATGTATACTTATGTTGGAACTCTACTAGAGTTCCAGAATATTATACTGGAATTTCAGTATATTATGTTGGAGTATTTATCGTATTTTGAATAATGTTTTCATTTAGATTTATTTTTACATGAAAAGTGACTAAATTTCGATTACTTTTGAAACTGTGGCTATTTTTGAATGATCACTCGTAAATCTAGCTATTTTTAAATGAGATTTTTTCCTTCCCATACAATATTTGAAACTTATTTATCAAAATTATCCTAGTTTTGTTTATTACCCGCCCTAAACAAAGATTAATTACAAATTATATACAATCCATTATTAGTGCCTTAAATTAAATTAGGAGATTCAGTTACACCATTTTCTGTCTCTCCTCTCCTTTTTTCTTTTTTTGCTCATCTATGCTCTTCAGATCTATACGATTTGCTCTTACAAACAAAACCCACTTCCCCACTTCCCTCCATCACTCTATTTTTCTAACTATTTCAGACTTCTTTAAAGATACAAAAAGGATTTTTGTGGGACAAAACTGAAAAAGAAATCATGTTTTTTTAGCTATAAATTTCAGAGGAAAATTGAACTAGTGTTAGTAGAAGTAGTAGAAATTAAGGGCAACAGCCATGTCTGAAGAGTACTAATGGCCACTGTTGTTTGCTTGAGATTAACATGCAGGAAGACTTCTATTTATGTTGGTTGAATCGATCACAATTTCCTTTAAATAGCGGATTTACATGTTAACAATTTTGATACGCCATTGTTGACTTTGTGTTAGGGCGTTTGGTGTGCTGTGATTTTGTGGTCTAGCTATTGAAAATGGTATGGACTTTAAAACCTTTTATTTTGATGAAACTCAATGAGAATTTCATAATACCTATATATTAAATTTCTAGCTTTACATTTGTTGGAATTAACAAAGCTAATGGGAGAATGATTTGTATACAACAATGTTTTGAAAGGCGGGAGCGTGAGGCGAGGCGTTTTATCTCTGACGAGGCGAGGCGTAAGCCCTGAGACATAGGGCGTAAGTCTCATGAATCTTTAAATTTTACTAATTTCAAGAATTTTAAAATAATATAAAATAAAAAATAATTAGAAAAATTATATTGAAATCACAAAACTATAACAAATAATCTATTTAAAATATTTATAATTTATAATTCATCTATGAATAATACGAAAAGTATGGCATATATAATAATTGCAAATTAGCTGTAACCAGCTCTAATATCAAAAGTAATGTATTTGATACGAAAACTTATATGCATCTCGTAAGGAGTATCGGGTCTTGAAAGAATTTTGATATTATAATTTGATATTTTTCTTAAAATACTCCTTTTACTTAATATGCTTTTTATTTGAAAAAGAATTTATATAAAAACATAATTCACTATTTAAATATGATCTCTAGTATCATTTATTTTTAAGTTTCAACAAGTTAATAAAGTGACACATAATTCATCATACAATCCCATGATAACTAATTACTTGTAAATAGTTACTAGCTAATATTGAGCTATTAAATTAATAAGTAGTGTATCTCGTAAACGTGAAAAAAATAATATTTAAATAATAATTATAAAAATTATGTACTATTATATAGTAAAGACATAACAAAAGTTACTAAATAAATATTTTTTAAATGAAAGATTTATTTAAAATTAACTACCATAACAGTCTTAGTGGATAACGTGCAATAACTTTTATTTTAATTATGATATAAAATTCTCTCAACTTAATGATTTATGATTAAGAAAAAAGTAATTTTGAATAGTCAATGATTTATTAAGAAAATTTGAGGATTTACAAGGTTAGTTACATACAATTGCATAAAGTTCTATTAGGCGAGCCCAGTACGCGGCCGTTGGGCATGTCTGGGGCGTAAGTGTCACGACCCAAAATTTGCAAGTCGTGATGGCACATAACTTGACCCGCTAAGTAAGCCAACTAACCAACAATACAAGTCAAATAAAATTATAGTAAAATAGAGAAGAAATAGCTGAACTTTTACACATTAACCCAAGAACTCGCAGTACAAATCATGAGCTTCTAAGACTTAGAATTTACAAGCTGATATAAATAATTACACGATCTGTTGAAAACTACATAAACAGACTAGAAAAATCTACAGTCACCAAGGACAAGTAGTGGCTATATCCGGAATGCACGGACATCTTCAGGGTCAGCTCCCGACATTGCCAGCAGCTCTGCTCCAAAAGTCTGGACATAAGGTGTAGAAGTGCAGTATCAGCACAATCGACCCCATGTACTGGTAAGTATCTTGACTAACCTCGTCGAGGTAGTGATGAGGTTTTTTAGTAAAAATGTGCTCACTAATAAAGGTATGTACCAAAATATAGCAATAGAACTATACTACAATATAATATAATAGAGTGCGCGAAACGAATGTACAAAACAATAACATAGTGCTGGAAGAAATCACAATTCAACAGGTACCAATATCTCCCTCAATCCTTTCCTTATAGTGAAAACCTATAAACCACAATAATCACCTTAAAACTTTCATAATGTGATAAATATACTCAAGACATCAAATCCAACGGTACGACAACACATTTCGTGCTCATCCTCACTAATTATGCATAAACAATACCAACCGAATGGCAGAAATGCCGATAACATAAATGAAAAAGCAGGAAATACGCAAGTAGCAATGATGAACGAGAATGTACATAAGAACATCAGCAACAGACTAGGCATAAAGCATAGAGGTAATGACAACATTTAGGAAAAGGAATATAACTTCAACTAACTAGCATGGTGAATGCAAATAAGGAAGAGAACAAATAATTTTTATAAATTAACAAGTAGAGACATGAACGACTAACATGGAAGAAGACCTATACTTAAGTGCAACAAAACATATGACATGGATACAATCATGACAGTAGAAAGTAGACATGATATTGGCAAGTTAAGCAAATAGAAGGCATGGGTAACATGACAACAATTGTGATAGAGGATAAAGACAGAACATTGACGACAAATCACATAAGAAACATGAATACGACAATAACAACTCAAGGTAAAGACATGAAGATATCTGCAAGAAAAGGATATCACAACAAAATACATGTCTCTCGTCCTCACTTGCACGACACGACATCACCCTTCGTGCTTTCACTCACATAACATGGCACGTCATCACCCTTCGTGCTTTTACTCACAATAATATGGCACGACATCATCCTTCGTGCTTTTACTCTCAATGATATGGCACGACATCACCCTTCGTGCTTTTACTCTCAATGATGTGGCACGGCATCACCCTTCGTGCTTTACACTCTCCTCACATGATAATGTATATTCAATGGCACGGCATCACTTCGTGCTTTACACTCTTCCTTACCAAACATGTGTATAACAATGACCACAAGGCAAGGAACATAAATAACATCACGTAGAGAATAATCAAAATGAATCTCAATCGCAACTTTCCAAGTCAACAATGGTTCGATAAACCCGCAAGAAACTTATTATTCAATTATTTTCACAAATATCACGTATCTATAACCCAAGTATATAATCTAGTATCTCAAGAATATCGGCCGTAACAATGTATTAATGATTACACATAATGATGATCGAGCTAAACATATCAATGTATTCTCATAATTCCATCATATTGGATCAAGTTATAATAAGCTAAGTCTTAGTCTCTAACATTTAATACTATGTTCTTAGTATCTAGGAGTCTAGTAAGGCATGAAGCAAGAAGATCACGTGAATTTACAAGACACAATTTATAACATAATTTACCCCCGAGCATGGTTAACCCTGGCACATGCATATATGCTCGTCACCTCATATATTTATCACCCCCACATGTATCAAATAATGTCAAATAGTAGAAAAAATTTCCTCCACACAGTTAGGCAAGACTTTTACCTCAATTCGGCTAATTCAATACTCAATTTAGCTTTTTTCCCTTACAAGATTCACCTCCGTTCGACTCAAGCTAGCCAACAACGACTTGAATACATCACACAATGCAAAACAATTTCAATTCATAAAGTTGTGATTTTTATTAGATTTCTAAAAAGTCAACAAAAGTCAAACCCCGAGCTCGCCCAGTCAAAACCCGGGTTCAAGGGTAGGTCTTGACTACACATAGCCTCACGATTCCAAATATATGTTTTGTTTTCAAATTCGAATCCTATTCGACTATCAAATCCCAAAATTTCATTTTTTTAAAAAAACTTTGGCAAAATCCCCAAAACTTTCCCTAGATTTCTCATGAATTTGATGTTAATTCTTATATAAAATCATGAAATATAGTTGAGAATCGATTACAGTTACTTACTCAATGATTTGGTATGAAAATCCCTTCACAAAACCGTCTCTCATCGAAGCTAGGGTTCAAAATATATCAAAATGAAGCTAAGTCTCGGAATCCTCAACACTTAAAAGGTTGTAGATGTCGCATTTGCGACAGGGGGTTCGCAAATCTAGCCCTGCAAATGCGAACATCTTATTTCAAATGCGAAGAAGAAGGTTGCCTGTCAATGTCGCATTTGCGACCCTATTCTTCGCAAATGCGAAGACCAACATTTAGCAAAAGCGACAAGGTTCTTCGCAAATGCGAATTTCCCCCAGCAGCCCATACTTCGCAAAAGCGATGGTTGCTTTGCAATTGCGGCCGTCGCATTTGCGACAAAACACCGCAAATGCGATGATACCAGCACCAACAATCAAAGATTATGAAAAATCATTCCGAAACCAATTCGAAACTCACCCGAGCCCTCGGGGCTCCAAACCAATCATACACCCAGGTCCAGAAACACAACACGAACTCGCTCGCGCGCTCAAATCATCAAAATAACCTCTAAAACCACGAATCGGACGCAAAAATGCATGAAGATCAAACTAAACTTCAAGAACTTCTAGAATCGCAATCGAGCATCCAAACCCTATCAAATCAACTCCGAATGGCACCAAGTTTTGCAGGCAAGTTCGATATGAAGAAACGAACCTACTCGAAGCTTCAAATCATGCATAACAACCTCGAAACGATGAATCACACCTCAAGTCAAAATCAATGAACTTTGAAACTTCAACTTTCACATCCGAAGCCGAAACCTATCAAATCACGTCCAATTGACCTCAAATTTTGCTCACAAGTCACATTTTCCATTATGGACCTACTCCAACTTCCGGAATCAAAATTCGATCTCGATATCGAAAAGTTCACTCCCGGTCAAACTTCTCAAAAATCCAACCTTCGCCAATCCAAGACTAATTCAACTACGGACCTTGTCCAAAATCAACAAAAGGAGCTGACGAAACTGACAAAACTCCATTTTGAGGCCTCAAACTACCGAGCGAAGTGCAGATGCACAAAACGACCAGTCGGGTCGTTAAAGTAAGCTCCGATGGCCGAGGGGTAAGTCTCATAGAACTAAGTCCCACACATAAGCCAAGGAGCGTTTTACGAGTGCTCCGCCGAGGGCGAGCCCCGGGCGAGTCCCAATTCTGCCTTTTAAAACTGAGGTATACAGTATACAACTTAGTTACAACTTATCTAGAACTTTCATACATCATTCTTACAAGCTAAATATAACTACAACATCGTACAACTTATATACAATTTTAATACAAATTTTATACAATATGTCTTTGTACGTATTTTATATATTATTTGTATCTATTTTGTATGCGGCATGCTCTTCTTCTTCTTCTTCTTCTTTCCTGAAATTCCAATTAAAACTCCTCTCTTAATATAATTTTGATACATATCAATAATTTATCTGTAAAAATGTACTATTTATAACTTAAATATAAATTTCATATAATGATACAACTAATTTCCAACTTTCATATAATATTTAAATAAAACAAAATATGAAACTACAACAGAATACAATTTATATACAACAAAGGAGAGGATGAGAGAGAGGCTCAGAGTGAGAAAGAGAAACGGTGAGAGAGAGAGGGTGCACAGGGAAAGAGAAAATAATTGATTCCCTATTAAATTTCTATTATAAATGGATAATTATCAATATATGTCCATGTAATTAAGTTAAAACTTGATTAAGGAAGATAATAAAATTTCATATGTGTTATAAAAAGGTAAAAATACCTTTTTGGATTTCTCCCGAGTTTTGAAGTTAGACATTGGAAGAGCACAACTTCAACCGAAGATCTAAATTTGAACTTTGGCTTTTAAAACTTTAAATTTTGCGTATGAAGTTAGGTTTTGACAAAGTATAAATTCAGATCAGAATGTCTGAGTAAGGGGTCGTTTGGTATGATGCAGTAGGTAAAATAATGCATGCATTAACTTTGTGTATTAGTAATATTTTATTTGGTACACTTTTTGAACATATGCATTAGTTATGCAAGCATTAGTTATACACTCTATTTGGTATTATCCTATGCATAACTAATGCATAAGAAAATATGGTATTAACAACGCAATGAGTTTTAATGCATGTATTAGCTTAGTTAAAGACAAAAATATACTTCAAAATTTAAACTTGATTAAAATATGTTATTATATAATGCAAGTTTAAAATAATCCAAGAAAGTGAGAAATAAAATTATATTCCTAGCAATAAATAAATACTTAGCATATTTTCTTTTTTTAGAAGTAAATATTAAGCTCTACTATAATATAAGTAGACAAATCAAATAATTAGCTTATAAATTTTTCATATATAAACATTGCTCAACATATGTTTCTTTTAAAAAGATAAAGTGTTGACTGATTATGAAGGTATTTTTGTAAACAAGCAATTCTTTTAGAAATTATATAGTGTTTTAATACATCAAACCAAAATAATTAATACCAACATTACTAATACACCCTATTCAACATTATTGTTATGCACTCAACCAAACGACCCCTGAGAAAGCAACAACAGACTGAGTCTAAAGTCCTTTTTATATAAGTAGTACTTTAGCCAAATTCAGATCAGAATGTCTGAGTAAGAAGCAACAACAGATTCAGTCTAAAGTAAGTGGCTATGGCCTAGAGACCCTCCTAAGCTCCATGAATGAATAGGACCTGACATCCGAATGGGGAGATTGTAAAGTTTCGTAAGTTTTAACATCTAATTCAGGCAATTAACGGCCTAATGAAGTTAATAAAGTGACCCTGAGGCATTTTTGTAAGTAGCACTTCATTGTATTTGGGGTTATTTTGAAGGAATCTTAACTGACTTTGCTCAATTCAGTTGCTATTGCATGCAGTATTAAAAGAAAAACTACTTGGTATTATGCTATTTTCTCTTCTTTTTTTTTTTCTCCGTTAGGGAATAATATATTCTTTTTTATTTTGTTGTAGAAATTCAGTCACAAGGATGGTTTGTGATTCAGAAATGTTGTTCGAAAATGAGGAAAATCATCAAAAGGATTATCACTGGAAAATGATGGACATTGGGTTTATGAAGGTACTCTGGAAAACATTTGTTCCATATCAAATGCACCTAAGTGTATTCTGTCTTATTTTCTTAAAGTGGAGTGCTGTTACTGCCTATGATTAATAGTAGGAAAATCATGGCCATTGACTTCTGAAGGTAAATTTTGTTTTCATGGAAAACAATTTTTCCAAAATATATTCTGCTTTATTTTCTTGAAATGGAGTGCTGTTATTGTCTAAGAGTACTCTAGTAGTACTTCTTTTCTGTTCCTATTAACCACTTGAGGTTTTTGGTGAAACAGCAATTACTTAAGTGAAATGGCTGTCTTAGGGAAACGAATTTTATAGGAGGTGTTCCCACCTTGCATCCTGAGGGATCTATAGGTTGTATGTCACAAAGTTTACCAATGCAGCAAACATCGTCACCTGGTATTGGTGGACAAGTACTTTCAAATTCATATTCTGACACAATTGTTAATGAAGGGTCGAGCATTGCATATAATAACAAGGATCCACTTCCCTGCCTGCCCCTTAGTTCTCACACAGAGTAAATATTTTACCCCACATTTGGCGGTAGAAGCTATTAATGATGCATTAGAGGTCACTTTAGTATTTTGTCTTTAATTTTGCGTTAGTCTATTGCTAGATATAATAGTCATTATTCTATATGATGTATGATTTTGTAAAAGCCTGATGATATATTTATGTCTTATACAGAATGGACGTATTTTTAAAGCATCGTTTCGTGTCAATGCGCATAACAAACTTGAGGTATTCTCTACTAACATTCTACTCTTCCTCTTAGCTGCTCTTTTCTTTTTTATGTTTCTTATATCAAAATAGTCCCTGAAATTTATATTCATTTAAATCCCTCTACTTGTCAGGCATACTGCACAATTGAGGGTGTTCAAATAGCTGTTCTCAGTACTGGAGTGGCAGCTCAAAATAGAGTTGTAAGTCTTGTGTACACTTCTCTTTACATTGATTACTAATTTCTAAGTGTCGGCAGATTCAACTTTATTACTCCACTTTTTATCTTTTATATACACTATTGTGCTGGACTATATTATCATCTTTTACAATTACTTGTAGGTCGAGGAGATATAGCTGCTATTGAAGTTGATCCTCCATCCATTTGGACTATGAATATGAAATGGGTAAACTCGTGGTATCTCCTGTTAACTCCGACTGATCAAAGGTTTCCAGAGGGTCCCCTTTAGAAGACTACCCGACGTTATTAAGAAAATATTGGAAGATGGTGATGTAACAGTGGAGATGGACCTAATAGCAGCACGGAGTGCTGACTGGGTAGAAGAACATGATATTCAAGAAACTCAAATAATTGACATATGTGGAAAAGCTGGATATGTGGAAACACATATTGCTGCAATTTTGTTTGAAAATGCAATGATTGCTTCAGAGTTGTTTCAAGAAACCTTATCATGCCTTCCAAGTGTTCCCTGGGAGGTGCCAGGAGAGGAGGCTGAAAGTAGAAGAGACGTCCGAAATCTATGTGTTCTCACAATTGGCCCTGCCACTGCTATTGATCTTTGAAGATGTGCGTCCATTGACAAGTTGCCTAATGGTGATTGTACAGTTGGAGTCCATATTGCAGATGTTTCATACTTTGTTCTACCAGGCACGGCGTTAGATGTTGATGCCCAAACACGGTCAATAAGTGTCTATCTGTTGCAGAGTAAATTGCCCATGTTTTAAGGATCTGGTTCACTTAATCCTGGAGTGGACAGACTTGCTCTCTCTATATTTTGGGACATTAATTTGGATGGGGAAGTGCTAGATCGCTAGATCAGTCGCACTATAGTTAAATCTTGTTGTGCGCTTGCATATGAGCATGCTTTGATGATCCAAGTTCTTCAAAAGCAGAACATTTTTGGCCAAAGTTACATGGAATTAATCTTGAATGGTCTGATGTGATTACATCTGTGAAGAATCTTAATGAAATATCTAAGATTTTGAAGGAAAGCCAGGTTTAATGATGGAGCCCTATCTCTTGAAAGTTCTAAGCTGGTTTTCTTATTTGACGAGTAGGGTATACCATATGATAGTGTACTAAGTAGACGAACAGACTCAATCTTTTTTGTTGAAGAGTTTATGCTTTTGTCTAATAGGACGGTTGCTGAAGTTATAACTAGAGCTTATCCTACTACTGCACTACTGCGAAGACACCTGAACCCAACATCCGGAAGCTCAGAGAGTTTGAGTCCTTCTGTTGTAAACATGGTTTGAAATTGGACACTTCTTGTTCTGGACAGCTTCATCATTCACTGCAGTGCATTAAGCAAGAGCCCCGAGATGAGTCCATATTAGAAATCCTTATGTCTTATGCTTCGAGACCGGCACAATTGGCTGCTTATTACTGTAGTGGAGATTTTACGGATGAAAATGATATGTATCGCTATGCTCTAGCTTTTCGTTTTAACACTCATTTCACTTCTCCACTGCGCCGGTATCCAGATATTGTGGTGCTTTGGACAGTGGCTGCAACTTTAGAAGCTGAAGAGTTATATCTGAGTGCAGGCAATTATCATTGCAAAATCGCGAGGATGAAATAAGACATGAAGGATGGCTTTACTGGTGTATGTTTTGATAAATATGCAATTCGATCACTTGAAGCTCGGGAAGCTTTTCTTGCTGCAGCATCAAAACATAAGGTTCCATGTGCGGAAACACTTGCTGGTGTTGCTGCACACTGCAATGAAAGAAAATTGGCTAGCAAGCATGTGAAAGATGCTATGGGGGAACTCTACATGTTGTACTTATCAAAAGAAAGGAGGTGTGTGACAATGTTTTAATGAATTTCTACATTACATTGGTATGATCTTAAACAAAAAGAAAGTTGGACGTAATGGGACGGCTTTCTAACAAAAGTGAAATTATTCCTACATTAATTGGTCTTCAGTGGATTCGTTTCAGCAAAGTTTTATATATATATATATATCCTTTGATCTGTCATTTGACTTTTATGCAGATATTGCTCACAGAGGCTAGAGTTCTGGGTTTGGGTCCAGGTTCATGACATTATATATTCACAAGTTTGCGGTAAGCTTGTTTAGTGGATTAAGTGATACATTATATGGAAAATTATTGCCATTCCAAAAACAAAAGATGTATTATTTGGCAGTAGCTTCAGATTGCAGGGGCTTGTGGGCTGAAATTTTGCTTGTGGTGGCTACAGTGGTATAATCCCTTTATCCAAATGTCTTGTTTATTTTTGTTATGTAAAAACTTCCGGATTGAACGTCAGATATGCTATGATGAAGTTGAGGGACTGATAGTGGAATGGTCCAATGCGGCTTCCACTTTGGTGCTGATACCATCTGCAAACAGCGGTATAACATGAACACTAGCAAAGTGCAGGGTACTTGAAGAAGTAGCACTAGTTGTTAGCCTGTGTGAGTTAAATCAAGAACCAGATGTGTGCGAACAGAGAGACAAAAGAAAGAGCATGGCATGGGCGAAGCCACATGGTCATAAGGGTGGTCAATTCATCGAAAAATTAATTGTGTATGTGAGTACAATATTATGTTTTAGAGGTATATAACACATACTGAACACTCTTTGTCGAGAATTTTTTTCACTTCTTTAAAATTTGAATACTCTTGGGGAAATTTCTAGCTTCGCCACTGGAGCATAACATTGTCAAATGGAGATATTTCGAGATTTGATAACTCTAATGTAGAAGAGGTTGAACCTGCTGGTTCTCCAGTGACAACTCCAGTTGCTCTTCATGCAAAATGGAGTTGGGGATGGACCCCTTGAAATTGGGTTAAGGTTGTTTGTAACTGGATGATTGAATACGATCTTATGGGACTTCTAATAATAGTTTAATTAAAATATTTACATCTTCGGATAAATTTAAATGATAATTATAGCTCGTTTTATTAAGTAGCAACATTGGTGAATATCTAAACTAAATTATAAATAATCCAATATATATGTTAGAATTACACTAAAAGGTGTTAGGATCGAAAAAACTCGGGTGTCATGCGGGAGCTAGTAAAATAAACCTTGAACGACGATAAATTCAACAACAAAAGAGAAATATACCAAAAAAGATATAAACATTTAATGTGGTTCTGCCAATTGACCTACGTCCACGGTAGAGATGAGCAATCCACTATATAAAAAGAGAGTACAAAATATCGAGAGAATAACCTCACGAAGAGGCAAAAACAAGTGACACGCGAACGTCCCGTAAAGTTCTCCCCCTAAACAAGACTCCCAAGCTCCCTATAGCTATATTGTGGATGCTACTGACTGAGAAGGAAAGATACTCAATTTATAGAAGTCCAAACATTTTTCCTACAAGAAAAAAGACTAACCAAATATGGAAGAATTATAATTTCCTCCTACAAAAAGGAAAACCCAATTAATGTTGTCCTTTCCTTGAAGAAATAGGAAAACCAAATATGGTTAGAAAATCCGGACAACCCCTAACAATTCTCCCCCTTGGCCTGAATTTTCTGACAAAATGAATCTGATCCACCTTCTTCACATAGCCTTCAACAGGTCGCATCTCCAAATCTCCACCGCAAAGTTTGTCTCAACGTGTGTAGCACTCTGGTCAAATTTCTTAGATAAAAATCTTGATTATCGTTAAATAAGTTGCGGCTAGAACTGAACCCGCCAAGATGAACCTGTCTTGAACCTCGCTCTGATACCACTTGTTATGACCGCAAATAATCATGTGTCATGCGTGAGCTAGTAAAGCAAACTTTGAATGACGATAAATCCAACAAAAAAAAAAGAAATATACCAAAAGAGAAACAAATATTTAATGTGGTTCGGTCGATTGACCTACGTCCACGGCGGAGATGAGCAATCCACTATATAAAAAGAGAGTATAAAATATTGAAAGAACAACCTCACGAAGAGACAACCACAAGTGACACACTAACAATTGTCCCGTAAAGTTCTCCCCCTAAACAAGACTCTCAAGCTCCCTATGGCTACATTATGGATGCTACTGAATGAGAAGGATCCTCAGTTTATATAAGTCCAAACTTTTTCCTACAAGAAAAAGGACTAGCCAAATATGGAAGAATTATAGTTTCCTTCTACAAAAAGAAAAATTTAATTATGATAAATATGTTGTCATTTCCTTCAAGAAATAAGAAAACAAAATATAATTAGAAAATTCGAACAACCCCTAACAAAAGGAAACTGTTGCATTAATGCTTCTGTGTTCATGCAGTTTCAAAGAAAATTGTAAAAGACAATCATTATGTTGTTAATATATATAACTTAATTTCTATATAAAAAGGATAAAACTAAAATTGAAGAGTGAAGTAAATATACTAATGTATGAGTAAAGAAAATTATCATAATTTATGAACTTATTGGTGTAAAATAACCTCAATCCAATAACAAAAGAATATATATTGACACTTTTGTTTATAATAATAATAATAATAATAATAATAAGAGTTTATAGTGGATTTGGGGCCTTCAAATAGGCCTAAGGCAATGACCTCAGAGCCGCCCCTGATCATGTTTTCTGCTTTGAGGTGTCTCATTACTCTTCTTTTAGATTTTGTCAGATAATTCATAGTATTTGGGTATGGACCTTATGAGGATACAAAATACGTGCATTAGTTGAGCCGATTGGAGCAGCACTTTGCACCAGTTGTAGTAAAGATCTTTTTTGTTTTTCATTTCTTGTTTTATTTGAGGTTTGGAGTGTACGCGCGTGCTACTTTTACATCACGCTTCTTTATTATTTTGAATTTAAGAAAAGAATTTTTTTAGATTTTTTATTTGTAAAAGACAGATCTCTTACTTATAAAAATAAATCTCTCATATGAAAAAAAAGATAGGATCATAAAACTAAAAATAAATTCATAAAGAGCCAAAAAATCAATTGACACTGTGTGAATGAATAAGAGGTTAACTCACTCTTTTAAATAGGTCAAAGTATTGGCTTGGCTAATTAGTCAATTATTGGCAGCTATTTATTGTTGCCTTCGTTACTCCTTTTCCCCCTAATGAAAAATAATAAATAGGAGTAATGTCATTTCGCACTAGATGAATGTTTATTTACACAAATCTTAAGGTTTCTCGCCCATAAAATATAAAGATGTGTCCTTTAAGAAGGGGCTGAGAATTCAACAAGTTTGAAAATATTTTATCCTAAACTGAAACAGGGTAACATGTGGCTCAAATATAATTACAATTCCATTGTCCCATCATAAACTGTCAATTTCTTTGTTTCATTCTTGTAAATTGTTCGTTTTTACTGCAATTTAGTCAGTCAAGTATTGCAATATAGCAGCATCTTCCATTTCTTTTCCTTTTAGTGAAGGTAAGTGTCCTACATTTTTTCCCTTTAAACTAGTTTAGTTAAGAAAAAAGTAAAATACAGAAGTATAAATATGTAATTTATTTTTTGCAAACTAATTGTGTAATAATCATTATAGGGAGGAATGTCTTAAAACTAGAAAAGCAAAGATATTTAAGTACAAAATAAAGTGAGAAAACTAGATGCCAATGCCACGACCAAATCTTTCCGTCAAATTCGGAAACTGTACAAAGAAAACCACGAGCGCCTAGAAATATTTTCCTCTAAATCCAGCCGTTGGAATTTAGATCTACGGCTTAAATTAAATCAAGGTGGCTCCACAATTCACATAAAACCCGCTCCACTTTCACCCCTCCCTATTCTTCCCTCTCTAATTACACACACACACACACACATTCCCCCCCCCCTCTCTCTCTAGAGACAGACGCTCTTTCTTTTCTCGTTTTTTTTCTACTTCAAAAAACCTGCTTAACCTGCGCACTTGGGAACTGCTTAACCTGCGCCCTCCGCCGCTGAGAGATGAAGCCGGTATTTGAGTTCGTTATAAGAAGTATATCAAGATACAGGATGGAACAGTGAAGATCCAACGGCTGAGCGAAATTACAGATAATCACTACGAATGGACCCTCAGAAAAGCCAGTCGAAGCTGACGAGGACTAAGTCTTCACTTCTCCGGTCATCTCCTACTCTCCGGTCCTCGTCCCTCCACAGCATATCTGATGATGAACCGGACATTGAAGAACAGAAGCCCCACAAAACCGGCTCAATACCGGTTCGATCGGTTTCATCTTCCGGTCCGGCCAGGGCAGCTCCTGTTATAACAATTTCCTTGCTCTCTATATACACACTGTTCTATTTCTTCAACAGGGATGGCATGTCCACGTCGGAAAATCTCCTCATCGCACTGATTTTCATTGCCGTTTTGCTGTTCTTCGCCGGAAAAAGCAAAAGTACAATTTATCAATGTTATAACGGTTTGAAAATCATGTGTAATGAGTACGGGAAGAAAGTCGGTTTAATATCTAGTAGTAATAATAAGAGTAAAGTGCAATGGTTCATTGGGGAGAGAAAAGTAGATGGGAAAGAGAAGCAAATAGTGAGAGAAGGAGTGGAAGTTTACAGCAATGGTGACATGTATGAGGGGGAATTTCATAAGGGGAAGTGTAACGGGAGTGGTGTCTACACGTTTTTTGTTAAAGGGAGATATGAAGGAGAGTGGATTGATGGAAGGTATGATGGGTATGGGATAGAAGGCTGGGCTAGAGGTAGCAAATATAGAGGGCAGTATAGGCAAGGATTGAGGCATGGCTATGGTGTGTATAAATTCTATACTGGAGATACTTATGCTGGGGAATGGTGTAATGGGCAGAGTCATGGAATTGGAGTTCAGAGTTGCTCCGATGGGAGCTGTTACATCGGTGAATTTAAACGCGGTGTTAAACACGGCCTTGGCTGTTACCATTTCAGGTAACAATTACTGCGATTTCTTTATGGATTTTAAATTTTATACATTGACAGTGTAAAATTTAAAGGTTAATTACCCCAGATTATCAAGAGAGTTACATGTAATGTACCTAATAATTGATGTGATTATGTAAATTGTTTTTTTACCGTGCATACAACTTAAACTCTTTCTTTATTTGGACTTTGTTTGCTATGGAGTAGTTTTCTTCGGATCTGGAAATTTCCAGTTGTTATATGACTGGAATCTTTATTTGTTTGTGATAGATTAGGTATAGTTCATTTTGTCAGATTCCTTTTTAATTGTGAGATTTACGGATAGATGATAATTCTTGTGATATGTAGCTCAAGCCTGATTGCGTAGTAGTTGTTATATTAACTTTTTTTTTGGACTGTGTTTTCTTCTTGCATAATGATGGATTAGGGACAGAGTTCTTTAGCAAATTGAATGCTTCCAATTTTACCGTCTGATGGCATTTTGTGAATTTTGTTAGCATCAAAATCAAGTCCGGACTAATTATGTATATTTGGATTTTTCTAACACATCTTTCCATTTAGGGTGAAGTTCTTGTCACTGTCTGGTTCTTGATTGTTTTAGTATTAAAATAAGTGGGAGTAGGTCATAAGCAACTTGGACAGCTGCTGCTAAAATAGTTTTTTTTAGCGATCTCTTTCTTCATTTGGGATTGACCATGAGCTGTGTATCACTGATTTGGCGCAGGAACGGGGATCGATATGCGGGGGAATATTTTGGAGACAAGATTCATGGTTTTGGTGTGTATCACTTTGCCAATGGGCATTGCTATGAAGGGTCATGGCATGAAGGTCGTAAGCAAGGCTACGGAATGTACACATTTAGAAATGGTGATTCAAGGTGTGGAGAGTGGGCCTCTGGGAATCTCAATACTCCATTGCCCCAACTTACTGATGCCGTCCTCCGAGCCGTTCAGGTAAAATTTATGTTCTGGTCTAAGACGGTCATTGAGGATTCATATAGACGACCCCAATTTGTTTGTATTTGAATCGTGTATAGTCAGAAACCTCTATAATAATATCCTTATACAATAACCATCCACAATAAAAATCAAGTTTCTCGAAACCGATTTTATGTTATGTTATAGTATGTATATATAGCAGCCAAAAAATATCGGAACAAATGGAGCTGCTGCTACAGAGAGGTTTGATTGTAGTTGTTTTTGATTTCTCATTTAATACCCTCACCGTCCTCCTCCTTGTAGTTAAGTCTCTCTAGTTATGCAACTGCTCAAACATTGACTTGTTATCATCTTTCTGATATTTTGTCATGTGCTCTCTGGTTATTGTTGCAGGCAGCTAGAAAGGCAGCAGAGAATGCAATTAACATACGTAGGGTGGATGGTCAAGTGAACAAAGCAGTGATGGCAGCAAATAGAGCTGCCACTGCTGCCAGAGTTGCTGCTATTAAAGCAGTTCAAAACCAGATTCATGGAAAATTTTGTGACACTAACAATTACTACTAAGTCTTTACTGGCGCATTAAAGTTTGGTAAATGTAAATTTACTACTCCATAGTATGCAAAGTATGAATGAATATTCCAAAGCCACCCTGGTTGGCAAAATGCCCGCTGGAGGTTTGAGTTTAATGCCTTAACGTTTAGTTGACCACAATTGTAACTTGTATATACACCCTTTCAATCTACATGCACATCAACGAAGATGAAATTTTTCCAATTTTGCACTTCTGTTTTCCATTCAAGAGTTTCCGGTGTTCACATCGAATCATACAATTTAATATTAGCACTTTATAATCAAAGTGAAATTAATGGTTTAAAGTGATAAATGGGTATATGAAAAAACACATGTCTTGTAATTATTAGTCCGACGTCGATTTCTTTTGTTTCTGGTCTGTATAATAAAAGCTATAAATTTGTTTGACCGCTTTGAGCAAAAAGAAAAAAAAATGAAGTTTCTCAAGGTCAAGGATCTCTAATTACAAAGCAATGGAGTATAAAATTATGCTTTTTGGTTTCAAATTAAAGGACAACATACTCTAATGAACTTTCATGGAAAAGGAAGAGTACCAAATGCTATCCTTTTGTTCACAAATCTCAATAATAGATTCTTGGGAGTTGGGACTCTGCATTCTTTAGAGCTGCTTCACTGGTTCAGCCTTTTCAAAAAAAAAAAGTGAAAATGTCAGTAGTTTCCTTTAATCGCATTCAACTATTTGGAAGTCAAATGTGAGTAAATTTTTCTGAGTATTTCATTTCTCAAACGAGGAAATGAAATTCATACCCATTTACAATGTTAAAATTAAGAAAGTCTTCTTTTTAGATCTCCAAGAGTAAATCTCCTATATATATATATAAAAAATAGAATCATAAAACTAATAGCACATTTGCAAAGAGCCAAACCATTTGTAATTTAAAGTACTTTGAACACTTTGCTTATTAATTGTAACAGTAATATCTTTGACTTTAGAGGTTCAGATATGAGTTGGAGAAGGTAAGAATTAGGTAGAAATTGAACGACATAGCAGCAATTTCACTAGTATTAAACTACAAATTTTTGACTTTAATGCGATAATCATTTTGCCAGACTATCTTATTTCACATTTTTTTAATTGTATAGATTGAAATGTGGACATATCAAAAGCTATAAATTGTAGTACCATACAATATCAGCTAAAATAAAATATCTTTACAGAATCGAAAGAGTAAAAATAAAGAGTGGAAGCCTCGTGTTAGATCATAATGCATGTTCTCTAGTGGGTGATAAATATGAAATATTCATTATTGTGCTTTTAATTGCAATTATAAAAACCTCACTTGTTTTTCACGACACCATCATCACTCACAACTCGCAACTGCTATTTAGTAAAATAATATTAGTACCTTTGATTTGAATAGTTATTCTCAAGTCAAAATTCAAGAAGACTAGGCCGTAAAACTTGCACGACGTACTCTATTTGATCCACTCCGTTTAATTTATACTCATATTTTTAATATTATTTAATTTATACCCTAATATTAACAACTTCAGACGCCTCCTTTTCTTCCTCTGGACCTATGCGCTCCTTTTTTTCTCCTCTTCTTCTTCTTCTTCTTCTTCTTCTTCTTCTTCTTCTTCTTCTCTCTCTCAAACACATGAAACTTTGTGTAAGTATTATTGATTCGATATGAAGTACCTAGTTTTGTCTATCGTTATTTCGATGGTGAAAAACAAAGGTAGTGATAAAGTAATTAGAGGAAATTAGAGAGCACCAACGCGCAAAACAATTTGCAATAAATTGCTTCTTTGACTGCTTGGTAGTCCAACGAGGATTTCATAAAGGAGTTCGTCTATTAGATGGCTGAAAAAAAATATTAAATATAAATGTAACTCAAGAAAGAAAAACATTTGCGGCAACTAGAATCCTTTTTAATTAAAATTATTTTACAGTTTTACTTGTAACAGAGTAATTCTTTCTTCCAATTTGTTCTCAACATCACATATTTGAAAAATTGCACAACAACTTGTTTGAACTTTGCACTATTTGCAGTTCAAATATAACAAACTGATTTTGTCCTGAAGTTTGCACTACAAATTGAAGAACTTCAGACTAATTTGTTTGAAGTTTGCACTATGAAGTGAAGTTTACCTGATTACCTTTGCAAGTTAGACAAACTTCAGGTGAAAATATTTTGAAGTTTTACTTTAATAAGGTCACACTTCAGACAAAAAAAAATTTCAAGCTCAAACTTCACACTTACACAATTAAACTGAAGTTTGCATGATTGCCTTTGCAAGTCAGGCCAAACTTCGGGCAAAAATATCTGAAGTTTTTCTTTGATAAGGCTACACTTCAGGTAAAAAATTCTGAAGTTCAAACTTCAGACATACACAATTGAACTGAAGTTTGCCCTATGAACTGAAGTTTGCGTGATTGCCTTTGCATACCAGGCCAAACTTTAGGCAAAGATATCTGAAGTTTTGCTTTGATAAGGCTACACTTCAGGCAAAAAATTTTGAAGTTAAAACTTCAGACATAAATTTTTGCTACTTCAGGCCCGTATGTCTAAAGTTACCTGAAAAGTGGGTATACTTGCAATTTTTGTGCAAAGCGGGTATAAGTTGAATGGTGACTCAAAAACTGTGTATAGATGCAAATGCCCCGACTAGGCCCCCGTTTGGCCAAATCCCAAAACCAGCTCTAGACTTGTTTCTGGTTTAAAATATTACCGTTGGGTTTTGTAACACTTTCAAAAATCATCCCAAACTTTTTGTATTTTATAAAAAAGCCCACCATTTATTATGACCCAACTAATCCACCAACTAGTTACTTTCATTTTTTTGGGACCGATAATATTATTGCAATTGTGTTATAGCAATTGATATTAAAATATCATGTTATGGATTTAGGATAATGTATTATGTAGTTTATTATAAAAATGATAATTTGGTGTCAAACTTGTTCGGGACTATGGCTTGGTTTGTGGTAATGGTAATTAATGTCATCGATGGATATACAGGATTAGAAAATTTATTATTGGGTATTTTTGATAATTTTTAGAACTTATGAGTATATGCCAGGTTTCATGTTTTCTTAAAAACAAAATGTAAAATATGTTTTGAAAGATTTTTTAAAATAAATTTGAGAATTTATGACCAAACGCTAGTTACAATGCCGTGTAATTATGGAATTGTTCCACTTATAAATCTTAGCCGTCTTTAAATAACAAAAGAAATTATTAAAAAAAGATTGTCAAAATGATGTAACTTTTTCAGACTATGATATAAATTTGCAAGAAGAGTTTGGTAGTTGAAAAGGGGCATTCTTCAATGAGATCAAATCTTGTAACATAAACAAAAATTTACTTAATTTAACACAATAATGCTGCAAAACTTTATTTTAATAAAAATTAAGAATAAGAAGGAAATAGTATAGCTAGAAATACCCTCCACAAATGCACTTACAATACACACTAGGCTGATGTGTTAACACATGTATACAAGAGAAATTTAAATGATTCATGTATTTTATTTTATTTTTTGCCCAACAATTATATAAAGTACATTATCATGTAGCAAACCGTATACAATGTCTAGACAGAATATAGCAGGATATAATATGCATGTATTTTGCTGTCTGCTCTACCTATAACTGTGGCAAGATTATTTCGTAGTGATCAATTCCCATGCCCATGTTACACACATGCTAGAGATGGCCTATGATAGAAAATTTTGATCCGTAAATTAATATTTACATTAAATTAGGAGATGTAAAATATATAACGTTCGTGCATAAGTTTATCACTTAATTTAAAGAAGCGAAGCGAGCCTAGAGTAGCAGCCTATTACGTTTCTTCAGGAACCCCTTGATATGTTATTAGTCAAGCGCTAGCGCTATAAGACTCTTAGCTTCCAGCGAACTCACTTAATCATAGTTGGATAATATATTTTGACATTAATAATTAGCTAACATTAAATTATTTAGTTAAGTATAAACAAGAGTCTTTGTTTAAATTTAAATTTAACAGGATAAGTTAGTTGAGGTAGTTTAGATTTTTGAATTCGAATATTTATTTTTCTGATTTTCTGCATATTCTGTTTTTTAAATTGGCTATTTAAAGCCCTCTACGATTAATAAAAAAGGAGAGATATTTTCAACAATCTTTTTGCTGCCCCATCTTTTAAAAAACCAATAGTGATATCAAGAGCTTCATTGATCTTGCCGCTTACGAGATTTGTGAGTTCTTCCAAAGAACCATTTTCAAATCATATTTAACAAATATCAATTTTGAAAACCCATTGTCAAACATGGCAAGCAACATTCTCTCTTTGAATGCCCCACAAACTTTCACCGGTGAAACTACTTTTTCAATCAACACTTTAATATTTTGATGCCCTGTCTTTTTAAAAACAAACAATAGTATTAGAGCTTCATTGGCCTTGCGGGATCTGTGAGTTTTTTCAAAGAACCATTTTCAAATCATTTTTAACCAATATAAATTTTTAAACTCATTTTCAAACATGGCAAGCGACATTCTCTCTTTGAATACCCCACAAACTTTCACTGGTGAAAACTATCAGATTTGGTCAGTGCTAACTATCAGATTTGGTCTCTCTTTAAATGCCCCACCTATGATTTATTGAATGTTGTAATGGAAGAACAATCCTTACGAGTAATCTCTGAAAATTCTATCATTATCTAGAATCAAATATTTTCAAAAAAGATTTCAGACAAGACAAAGTCCTTAAGGATGTTTTTTATGCACAAAATAATAAGACGAAAAAGAAAGAAGAAAAAGAACTTCATTACAAAATTATCAATTTCAGCGATGCTCAAAACAATCCTAAGGACAAACAACAAAAGCAGAAATTGAGGAGGATCAACCTATTGCAGCAACAAAAGCAAGGAGGAGTGTTGGATTTTGCATTAGCTACTGCTGATATTTGATTTACCGGAATAATAAGTAGTTTAGTCGAAGGAGAAGTCGTTGTGTAAATTTATATTTAATAGGATAAGTTAGTTGAGATAGTTTAGGTTTTTAAATTTGAATATTTATTCTCTTGATTTCCTGCCGATTATGTTTTTAAATTGGCTATTTTAAAGCTTTATTATGCTTAATAAAATTATTGAGACTTTTTCAATCGAACACTTTTAATATTTTACTATCCCATCTTTTAAAAAACAAACAAGTGTAGTAGTGTATATATTGTTGGTCTTTAAGCTTAGTGTAGCTTAATTTTAAGTTTGGTGTAGCTTAAAGAGAGTGAATGGAAAATGGTGGGAAAAGAAATGGAGAGAAGTGAAATTTTGAATTAGTGCACTTTGTCCCTCATTGGAAGAAGGAAAAAAAATCTATGTGTATATATAGAGAAGCTCTTCTTCTAGCTCTTAAAGAGTTGAGAAGAAGGCAAGCCTCGCGTCGTCGTCGTCGTCGCTCGCTCGGCTTCGGCTTCGGTCAATGATTGATTAATCTTTTTAGACAAAGGTCCGGTCCGTTTTTCTTTCCAGAATTATTATAAATCCGTTTTTAATTTTCCCGCAATCTTCACACCTATTCCAACAGTATGGCTGTTCTGAAAGGTTGCAAAACCTTTTCAGAAGTTCGGAAAGATTGCAAAACTTTTTCAGAAACAGTACGAAATTGGCTATAAATATGCCTTGAATCCCAAAATCTTTACTTACTAAATTTTCTGACCTTCTTCTTCTTCTTCTGCACAAAAATATTCTAGTGTGTTTTACGACCATCAAGTGGTTCGCCGATCACCAGAGTTTTTGGTACCGATACGCTGGTGAGTTAAATCGTTCTATCCTGGGAGGATATATACCAAAACCTCGAGTACTTGAGGGGAATAATTTTCTTAAGGACACACAGTGTATTTAGTGGGCTCGGTTTATTCTTGTTATTTTATTTTATTTTTTTCAGAAGAGAAGCTGAGGACGCCTGGACTAGTGCGCCCGCGCTCAGCACGCGCTAATGGTTGCGCTAGTCAGGTTTCTTACTGCCCCAGATAAATCTCACTAGCGCGGCCGCGCTAGAGCCCGCGCTAGTGAGGTTTCTCACTGTTTCTGTATTTTCAGAAAATTTATTATTTTATTTTACAGCAATACAGATTACTAACAATCTTCAGGAAATTAATTTTTTTTTTCTGTATTCTGTTTGTGGAGATTAAAACCTGTGTGTTTTCTACTCCTTCTGAATTTTATTATTCTGACTTGAAGATATAAAAACTTCATCAGAGTTTTGAAATTCAGAAAACGATTTGAAAAACATAAAAACTTCATCGTTTTCTGTGAAACAGTATATAAAAACTTTGGTTTTTATTATACATACTGTTTAGTGTTGATTACAGTATTATTTACTGTTCTGGTTTTGCTATTGATTGAACTCTTTTGTTGTTGACAGTGAGAAATGGCAATTGATATTGGAAATTCTTCTGCGACTGTTGCGGCAACGATGATAGCCTCATCAAGCCGAATTGTTGTTCCGCCGGCAGAAAAATCGGGGAAATTTTCCGGAGCCAACTTCAAAGGATGGAAACAAAGGGTGTTCTTATGGCTTACCACACATGGTATGCAGAAATTCACTAGTGAAGAACCTCCAGTGCCTACTGCAGATATGTCGGACAACGAGAAGTTCATGATTGTTGAAGCATGGAAGCAGACAGATTTTCTTTTCAAAGGCTATATCCTAAGCGCTTTAGAGGATGACTTGTACAATGTGTACAGTGCGATGAATACTTCGAAAGAGTTATGGGACGCACTTGAGAAGAAGTACAAGACGGAACATGCATGTTTGAAGAAATTTGTGGTTGCCAAGTTTCTAGACTATAAAATGATAGACAGCAAAATTGTGGGA
>MDKI01010736.1:0-16280 GCA_005239505.1 Nicotiana paniculata
AAGGATGATCTTGTTTTGATTCTGGATGTCAAATCTATTATGATGTTCTCAAGAGGGTGAGAATTCTGATATTTGGGTGGTTTGAGTACCAGATTTTCATTCCTAGACAATTACATGGTGTCTTGTTGTTGTGGAGCGGGATCAGGGGCAGGTTGCATATGTTGAATTCCCCCTGTCATGTTGCTTGGGGTAGTTGAACCTGGTCCATCACTTGTTCCACCTTCCATGTTTTCTTCAATGTGATCACTGCTTCTCACCAGTCCAAGCTCCTCGTCTTCTTGTTCATGTCTCTCAGAAAGAGTGTTAGTTTCATCAAAGACAACATGCACACTTTCTTCTACACACATAGTTCTTTTATTGAATATTTTATAAGCTTTGCTATGTGATCAATATCCATGTCATATGCTTTGAGCAGCCACTATCCAAATACCAAATTTGGCTTCCTCCTCTCACTTGAACTTACAAAAAGAATCAGGGGTTAGTTTTAAGAGCCCAAACTAGTTTGGGTCCTTTTCTATGAGAGAATGGATGAATCAAGCTTTTTCTAGCCCAATTTGGTAGCCAATTTTTCTTTTTAACAAAACTCTCGTTTCTTCGACTGGCCTGCTTTTTGCAATACACTCAATTTTGTAGTGGCCAGTCTTACCACAATGGTTGCAGATTTTATTCTCAGGGAGAGTGAGATACTAGCTTTTGGGATCCCACTTGGGCAATTGACTTCCAAAGCCAATCCCTCTCCTATTGCTACTATGATTCTCTTGAAGCCATATCACGGCATCAGAGGATTTATTCCATTTACAGGTTCGATATAATTCATGTTTGACTTTGCCAAGTTCTTCTGTAAGAGTTCTTATCTGTTCATCCCTGGCATACATCTTATCTTTTAGTTTTCCCATGTTTTCTTCTAACATGATATGAGAATGATCAACAAACTTTTTACTAGATCCTATCTTTAGCTTTAAGTTTTCAGATTTTAGTTCTAGAATCTTAGTTTCAAGTGGATGAACCTGGTTCAACAAGACAGTGTTTTTCTTTTCAGATTCACTAAGTCTGATTTCCAGGTTCATGCATTTTTCTTTTAGCATTTCACATTCTCTAGAGAGTTGTTCCTTCTATTTGATTGTTTCCTTATAATCATCTATGAAATCAAGTAGCAACTCAGAGATTTTTCCTTAGATAGGAAATTTATTTTGTTTTTAATATGGGAGATACTTACCTCTGGTTCTTCATGTGATTCCTCATCAGATTCTCCAATTTTCATGAGTTCCTGATCTTCAGTCTCCCCATCTTCTGATTCCTCATCTTAACTTTCCCCCCAAGCAGCAACAATAGCCTTTGTTGTGGTTTTCTTGGGTTAGACCAGTTCCTTCTTCCTGTTCCTTCTTTCATATCTCTCCTTTTCTCCATTCTACTTTCCACTGAGGACAGTTTTTTATGAGATGGTCAGTCTTACCACATTTGTAGCATCCCTCATTGGTTGGCCTTTCTGGAGCTTTTGCTTTATTGTAGTTTCCTCCTCTAGAGATGTCCTTCTTCCTTATGAGAAAGTTTCTGAATTCTTTGGTAATCATGGCCATCTCATCTTCCTCCAGATCTTCTCCCTCGGTGATTCTTCGTGCTAGACTTCTCTCCTTCTTTGGACCATCCATCTTCATTGTCTTCCTTCTGAGTTCATAAGCAGTGAGGTTTCCAATCAGCTCATCCAATCTCAGGGTTGCCATATTTTTGGATTCCTGGATAGCAGTGATTTTGCTTTCCCAGGAAATAGGCAATACCCTTGTCAAGATCTTCTCAACCCTGTCCTCTTTAAGAATGACTCTTCCAAGAGACTTCGGTTCATTAGTCAAGGTTGTGAACCTTGTGTACATCTCTTGGATAGTCTCTCCTTCTTTCATAGTGAAGTTTTCATACTGAGAGTATAGTAGAGTACCTCTTGACCTTTTTACCTGAGGTGTTCCTTCATGGGCTACTTGCAAAGTATCCCAGATCTCTTTGGCAGTGGTGCAGCTTTGGATTTTGTTGTACTCGTCTGGACCTAGTCCACACACTAGCCACTTTTTGGCCTTTGCATTCTTCTCACATTTCTTCAGATCCTCAGCAGTGCAGTCAGCTCTAGTCTTTGTTACTTCTACACCTTCAGCAATCTTATTCATGGTGGCTAGAGGACCATCAGTGACTATGTCCCAGAGTTCATACTCTTCTCCAATCAGGTGATCCTTCATCTTGTTCTTCCACCAAGAGTAATACTGGCCATTAAAGAGTGGTGGCCTTGCAGTTGATCGACCCTCCCAGTTTCTAGGCGGTGCACTCATCTTGATCTTCTCCAAGGTGTTAGCCTTTCAAGGATAACCTGCTCTGATACCAATTGATGTTCTAGACGTCAATACCACACAAGAAGATAGGTTAATTTGTGTGGTATCAAATTTTTCGAGTGTTGTCTCTCTAGAAGAACCTGGTTCTTCTTGGTGTTCCAACTTCTATTGTTGCGGAATAATAAAAGCAGTAAAGTAAAAACACAGATATTTTTACGTGGAAAACACCTGGCTCAAAAGGTGAAAAAACCACGACCTACTCCTCAGTAGGATTTGCTCAAACTCTTAACTAAAACTCTGAGCCAAACGGACTTAGCAAATAAACTCTTTTGTAATCCTAGGACTAAATCTAATCCTTCGAAGTAACTAGCCTCTAGCTAATTTCTACAAGCTTCAAGTTTACTCTAACTTGAACAATGTGTACCTATTACAATTGCTTCTATGAAAGCTGAAAAGATATAACATTAAATCGCCTACTACAACCAACTAGACTCAATGACAAACAGATGGAACTGGTTCTTCTAGCTGGTCTGTAGCCTTTGTATCGCACAGTAATTCTGCTTGCAAAATCTCTAGGAATTTTGCTTTCAATTCTTGATAAATTTCTACTTTTATGTGTTGGTCATTCAAGCAAGAATACTTCAATTATTTATAGAGTCAGTTGTTGAGTTTGTCGTTCAGTTCTGGTACAACTCTTCCTGGGAGAAAGAGTTCGTATTAAACTCAACTTCCTTCCTTCGTTACTGTCCTTGCTGAATTCAACTTCTATTCTCTTATCAATTTGCAACCTTTTCGCATTAGGAGACACTCTCTTTGTTCATTGATACTTCACAATCGCATTCATCTCTTATGCATATACGGTTCATGTGCCAACTCGTCAGGTCAAGTATGTGTGCTCTGATGGACCTGATTCAACTTGTCAGACATTTGTCAATCTTCAAAACTATGCAGTGACTTGGGTCAACATCTATGAGTGCTAATATTTCAAGCGAGCAATATCTTCCTCTTGTGGGACATTCAATATATGAAACAGGTTAGATAGCTAGAATGTCATTTCTTGATGGTATACGCAATTATAAATATGTATATGAATTTATAGCTATCAAAATTATATACTTACACTTATTATTGTTGTATCCCAGAATCTACATCTTACACAAATCATGAACAATATACTGAAGAGTCAATAACAATCCAGGAATCAACAGATTATCTTATGTTAAAAACTGTTCCTAAATGCAAATTTTGCGGAGCCAAAAAATTTGAATACGAACCACCCGCATTCTGTTGACCCAAAGGCACTATTAAGCTAAGTTCACATCAAGTACCACAAGAGTTAAGAAATATGTATCTAGAAAATACAGAAAAATTAAAGCATTTACGAACCTACATAAGAACATACAATAATATATTTGCTTTTCACATCCCTGGGAGTACAGCAAATAAGTGTCTCAAACTGTGTGGCATTTGATAACTTACTGCTTCCGACATACATTCTATTAAATTACTATCGTAAAATAATAATCCTCTTTTTTTCTGCAGCTTCACTAAACGTGTCACAAGTTATTCCGTTTACAGTTCGCAAATCTTTATACGATTTTGGCCCTCTTATGTTCATTAAGAGTAATCTAAGATAGTATCTTTCTCCTTCGGTTGGATGACATGTTATAACTCTACCAATAGCGTATCCTTGTTGGCGACATGACCACATTTTGTATGTTGCGGATCATACAAAATATTCTGGAAATGCCCGGTATAATAAATTCAAATTCATAGCATTTTCGTTTTCGTTATTCACTCTAAAAAATTTAGTTAACATTATTTTTTTAGTCATAGAATTATTTACAATTCTACTAATATTGTCTGTATTTTGAAGGAAACAATTTGTTGTCCGTCAAGATTGAGTTGAAGATGATATACATTTGGAATCATTTCACTGATAGGAAAAGCAAATATGCGCCGCCCAGCCTCAGGTGGTGTCACCCACCTAGCAGATTGGTATTCCTTTATTTCATTTACTTCTATATTCGTATCATTAGGATGTATATGAAATGCAATTTTATCATGTCCTTTGCAAATATATTTGTAAATGTACTTAATAAATTTAATATCAGAGCAAATCTCCACATTTATATGACAATTAAATTTACTAAGTAAGTATGGATTGTAGGAAACAACCCATGAATTATCAAAAAGTTATCCTCTAATTTCCACACATTTTCCTATATTTCGTCTTCTATAAATAGGGTATGAATTTTTTCCTTTAGTTGTCTGTTCAGCAAACTCTTTTGAAAACTTAAATTTATAATGATCGTTTTTTTCTTCATACAGGGGCTTGTTGGATTTAACTAACCGCAAGGACCATGTAGCATGTATTGTGTGACAAGATTAAATAAATCAGAGCTTATTTTAGGATCCGGTAATTCATCACAAATAAATTTATCATATGCCTCGGGAGTCAATAGTTTCTATTTTTCATCGAGTATAATAAGAAAATAAGTATGCAGAAGTCCACGTTTTTGTATAAATGCTGCAACTTTACCAAATATTTATCTTTTTAGTATATCTTTTTTAAGCTCTTCTAGTTTCGCTCGAAATATTCGACTAACTAAATCGGATCTATTTTGGACATCATCTGTCGATAATAAATTTTCTTGAATTTCAAGCCAAGAAGGATTGCATATCATAGTTAGAAATATATCGGGTATTCCAAAACGTTGCACTAATGCAATAGCGTCCATATACCGCCGACGCATATCTCTTGGTCCTCCTGTGAAGCTAAGTGAAAGTATTCTATTTTTACCTACCTATGAGCCTTCTCTCTCACCGCGACGTAAAAGATCTAAAAGTCCCGCTAAAACGTCCATCCTGAATAAATCTTGATTGAAAAAAGCAAAAT
This sequence comes from Nicotiana paniculata, assembly GCA_005239505.1. Classification (NCBI taxonomy): domain Eukaryota; kingdom Viridiplantae; phylum Streptophyta; class Magnoliopsida; order Solanales; family Solanaceae; genus Nicotiana; species Nicotiana paniculata. The sequence continues at coordinate 5,212 of MDKI01010736.1, forward strand.
CCAATCTTTAAGTTTCAACTTTTATCCTCGTCTACAACATATTGTTGTAATAATCGTCCTGAATATAAGATTATATTTTCATCATCTCTAATTTGGAATTGGTAACAGTAGTATTCACGACAAGAACTTGTTTCTCTTTTTCGTTTGCCTTTTTGCATCACTTTAGCTTCCATGTCAAGAAATCCATCAATTGAATTCATATTGGTTACACATAGCAATTGTTCGTATTGAATACCATAATGCCAACCATTTTGACCGTAAGGGAACAGTAATGGATATTGCCCTTCTGTGGGATTACGCGTATTCTATATTTACTTACGTTCCAATTGTCAATTCTTGTTCATTGTCATTGAGATTCATGTCAATTCGGATTAATATTTAGGTATCGATATTACCTCTCTTTTTTTCTCCTTTCAAACAAATAAAAATGATTGAATTTTTTCTATTTGGAATCGTGTTAGGTCTAATTATGGCTCATAACATCCGTAATAATAATTTACTAGCTGGATTCTATCATTTTTTGTATATATTCGGATGTGGTGTAGGGATACAATTATTGGTATCTTGTTCTAACCATATTCCTGCCACTTCTGACATAGCTGGTAGGTTGTATATTCGTTGATCAAGACCGGCATCACACTTAAGCGCAATGTAGAAATCTAATAATTATGGAATATTTATTAAGCATTTCAAAAACGTTGAGTAAGGGTTGGTTTTTAATATTTCTATTAAATTTATCACAATATACCCTCGTTCAATTTATTCGAACATGCCATTCGATTGCTCAATTCATTTTCATTATCATAGAAATATAATTGTAGATTTTTTTCTTTTTCATTACTTGGTATCAAGTCATTTATGAAATGATACATTTGTCCCTGAAATCGAAATGTATAAATACCTTTATTCCTTTTTGCCAGTTCTTTGTCATAACTTACTCCCAGGGATGTGAATGCAAATATATTATTGTATATTCTTATGTAGGTTCGAAAATGTTTTGATTCTTCTGTATTTTCTAGATACAGATTTCTTAACTCTTGTGGTACTTGATGTGAAATTAGCTTAACAGTTCCTTTGCGACAACAGAATGCAGGTGATTCGTATTCAAATCTTTTGGCTCCGCAAAATTTGCATTTGGGAACAGTCTTTAACATAACATAATCAATTGATGCTTGGATTGTTATTGACTCTTCAGTATATTGTTCATGATTTGTGTTAGATGTAGATCCTGGGATACAACAATAATAAGTGTAAGTATATAATTTTGATAGCTATAAATGCATATACGTATTTATAATTGCGTATACCATCAAGAAATGACAGTCTAGTTTTTAACCTGTTTCACATATTGAATGTCCCACAAGAGGAAGATATTGCTCGCTTGAAATATTAGCACTCATAGAAGATGATGCGTTAGCAGAGCTATTAATTAGCAAGCAGGCAGGAACTTGCCAGCCATTTGTTTCTGCCTTACTTGCTCGCGCTCGTGCTTGTGTTAGGAGAGCCTCCGGAATGAACTTGAAAAATTAAAATTATATGGGAACATGAGAGCAAAAAAAGATCATGCATTTTTTGATTATTTGTTAATAATTGGAAATGGACAAGAACGAGTCAATTCAGCAAACGAGATTGAAATTCCAGATTCTTTGACTATTCCTTACACAACCGAAAAAGAATCTCTGGATAAACTATTCACAGTGACATATTCAAATTTGGATTCTCTATACTCTAATTCATCCTGTACAGATTCCCGTGTGATCTTGACAACAAAAAATGATTTCGTCGATGAAATTAATGACATGCTTATTGATCGATTTAGTGGAAAATCAAAAATATTTATTAGCATCGATGAAGCTACTGAATTTAATAACCAAACACAATTTGAAGACCTAATACATACTTTAAATCCTCTTGGTTTGCCCCCTTACCAATTATGTTTGAAAGAAAATTGTCCAATTATGTTATTCCGAAATTTAAATCCATGTGAAGGTTTATGTAACGGCACGCGATTGACCTGCTGTGATTTTAAAAGTCATGTTATCAGCGTTAAGATTACGACATGTGATTTCAAAAATATGCACGTGTTTATCCCAAGAATTCCATTATTATCATCACAGGATGAAAAAATGCTTGTTCAATTTAAAAGAACGCAATTTCCCGTTAGACTATGCTTTGCTCTGACAATAAATAAAGCACAAGGTCAACTTTAGATTTTGTTGGAATTTGTTTGTGAAACCTGTATTTTCACATGGTCAACTTTACGTTGCCTTATCGAAAGCAAAGAGTTCAAGTTGTGTGAAATTGTTGATCCGGCCGTCTAAGCCAAGTAGCCATGACGATCATTCTACCTCTAATATAGTATACAACAAAATTATTAAGAAAGGCAATCCTTTGAGTTACAGATTGTGATGTTTTTTCTCTGTATTATATTTTCCTATATATTTTCTTCGTGAATTGTGATTTTCTATTCACTGGTAATGAACATGGTTTAGTCACACCTTTTATTATGTAGCTGCATTTTTACATTCAGTTTGATGATATTCCGCCCTCCAGTGGATTAATGTAAAAAATATGCTAACGTATTCCCTCTCATAGAATAATCCATCTCTCATTAAGTAGTTTCAATGTGTTAGATTTTTGAAGACTTAGTTATAGTTCAAATTGGTACCCTTCTTGTGTTTTTACTTTGTCTTCCACATTAATTGGGTATCAATTTGGTTTGTGCTTTCGTCCTGTCCTATTCGTATCTCTTCTTGTGTACTTATGAATATTTTTTTTCTGTTTTGCTACCCCATTCTATACATGCATATTCTAATTTGTGGCTGATTTGCATATATCTTAGATTCCATAGATATTATTAGTTCAGTTTCTTCTCCCCTTTCTTCTATTGTTCTTCTAATTTTATTGTTTAGTTCTTCGCGTTTTTCCGTATATTTTGGTATAGAGCTTTCTTTAAATGTGAGGGTTTTATATGGTCAATGTATAAAAATAGATCAACGTACACTGATACTCAGGCCAAATAAGTCGATCCTTAAGAAATTTTGAAAAGAAAAATAGATTTACACTGATACTCAGGCCAAATATAGCTCTCGGAACTAACAAGAGCTATATTTTTGGGTCTGATTATCGGGCATGCAACATGCAACATATCACCATCAAACCTGCGCTTGCTTTGCGGAGAATGATTTAGAAGATAGGTACTATCTTAATTACATAGGCATTAGAAGATATATGAGCTTTCGTCGTAAAAGTTTGGTAAGATAACTTGAACATTTTTTTTTGATAAGGTATGTAAACCATTTAATTTTTTATGTGCCTTAGCTTCCTCTTCAGCATTGCTCGCCAATCTAATTTGATTATTTATTTGGCTTTCATGTCAACGACCCAATATCCATTAAGGTCATGATAGCGCCGGATCCCACTGTCAGGCAAACTAACATTTAATAATTAATAAAATCTTTATTTTAAAATTCTTGAAGTTATTCCTTCTTCAACTTTCTTAAATAGTAGTTAGTGAACTTCCACTGAGTAAACAATAGTATCTTTAGCAAATTTTAATAGTGAATAAATCCCATAATTATCCCAGAACCCGGTGTCACAAGTACATGAGCAAATTTTCTAGGAATTATACATATACTACAATACTTGTCCGGAATACGAATTGGACAAGGAATTTAAAATAAAATACAATACATCTGAGGAAGACTATGTTGTCTGCATGTCGTCTCCGGATGGTGCAGCTCGTCTAAGTCTCCAAGTCAGCCACATCACTGCGTCAAGCAGTGCCACTAGCTATGAATATACATGTGCAATAAAAATGCACAGCAAGTGTAGCATGAGTACGAAAAATAACGTGTACTCAGTAAGTATCCCGCCTAACCTCGAAGAGGTAGTGACGAGAGGTCGAAATTGACACTTGCTAGAGGTTAATCTAATAAAGTCAAGGGTGACACTAAGCATAAATATCATAGGCAATTTAATAAGTAGTGACAGGAAATAGAAACTTCTTTCACATTTAAAATTTTAAATCTTTGTCATGTCAGTTGACAATTTATAATTTTCAGGCCAGTAATCAGGTAAAAATCACAGCAAGTATGCAGTTAAATATCATGCACAAGCAATGCCGAGGGTCGAACGGCCCGAACCAACATAAATGTAAATTGTGCACTGCTGAAAGGTCGAACGGCGCGAACTATAGATGCATCTATTAACCTGTCGTGACGTACGTCCTGCTCCCATGAGAATAGTGGAAGAAATCACCCCGCTCGTGGAATATAATTGCGAAGCGGTCACACATAAGCATACACATTCCAACAGTGCACCCCGACTATTTCGGGAAAATAATTACCCAAGAAAATGACAATTTCTCTTTTAATGATCACAAAGATAGTATTTAAATCTTTTCTAGAAATTCGTTTGTCAAGTTCGATAAGGTTTAAACATTTTTTAAATTTATCAGTAAAGTTACAAGTACGGCAAATAAAACATGCTTTATTAGGAAAACAATTATCCCAGGAAAAATTAATTCTCTTTCTAGATGATTAAGCAAAATAAACTTCAACCTTCTTAGGTATTCAGTTACTAATTCGATAATATTAACAGTCTAATTTCATTAGCAAAATTACACGTACAATAAGTAAAGCATGCTAGTGGGTCCTAGACTACCCAGACACAAGCATGATAGTAGTTACGCACGGACTCTCGTCACCTCGTGCGTACGTAGCCCCCACAAATAGTATTACATATTCGATTAATTCACCTATGGGGACAATTTCCCCCTCACAAGGTTAGAAAGGAGACTTACCTTACTCCGAAGATTCATAACCGGTCTCCAAGCCCTTCCGAAGACTCAAATTGATGCACAACACCCCAAAACTATCCAAATAACGGGCAAACCAATGAAAATATACTTTAATACTTATAACAACTTAATTTATATAAATTTTCAATTCCGCTCGAAAAGTTGACCATTATTTCCCTCGGGGCCACGTGCCCGGATTCTTAAATTTTTCGAAGATAAAAATTATCCATGAATTTAATAACTCCAATATATAATTTATTCTTAATTTCATGCTCAAATTCATGGTCAAAATTTAAAAATACACATTCTAGGTCTTTGTTCAAAAATCCCAAATTTCGACCAATTCATGTCTAATCTATGTATAATCCAAGTGTTTAACTCAAAGATGGGAAGAAATCACTTACCTAAAGTTGCTTGATGAAGATCCTCTCTTGAAGCTCCCCAAAATCGCCACACCAAATGAAAATGGGAGAAGAATGGCCAAATTCCCGTTTTAAAACACTTCACTGACCAGACGACCCTTCTATGCAATCGCATCCCTCCAACCGATATCGCATAAACCAAGTCCTAGCTGCCTCCAATAATGCACCATGTGATCGCACACTCCCCCGCGATCGCATAAGCCAAAAATCCAACAGCCTTCAAAATGCATTGTGTGATCGCATACTACTCCCTGCGATCGCATAAGCCAAAATCCACCAGCCTCCAATTTCCTCTTAGCGATCGCACTACCCTACCTGCGATCGCATAAGCCAAATTCCAGTCCTCCAATTTTTCCTTCTATGCGATCGTGTATTGACGACCGCGATCACAATGCACACCAGCTGCACCAGAAAACAGCAGCAGCAATTCACTCAAAATTAACTCGAAACCACCCCGGAACACACCCGAGTCCTTCCCCTTCCCTCCCCCGAGACCCCGTCCAACCATACGAATCAGTCTCATAACATCCCACGGACTTGCTCGGAGACTCAAATACATCAAACAATGCCGAAACCACGAATCGCACTCCATTTCGAGCTTTATGAACTTTGAAATTTCAAACTTCTACGTTCGATGCCGAAACCTATCAAATCACCTCCGATTGACCCCAAATTTTGCACACAAGTCACATTCAACATTACGGACCTGCTCCAACTTTCGGAATTGCATTCCGACCCCGATATCAAAATTTCCACTTCCGGTCGGATTTCTCAAAAACCTTCAAATTTCTATCTTTAGCCAAATGACTTCAAAATAACCTACGGACCTCCGAATTCACTTCCGATCGCACTCCCAACTCCAGAATCACCATACGGGATATTCCCAGACTCGAAATCCTAAACAGACATCAATATCACTGAAATGCACTTTAACCCAGACTTATGAAATTTCTTCTAAAATGTTGACTTCTACAATATGCGCCGAAACGCTCCCGGGTCGTCCAAAACCCGATCCGAACATATTTTCCAAGTCTGAAATCATCATACGAACCTGTTGGAACCTTCAAATCCTGATTCTGAGGTCGTTTACTCAAAAATTCAATCTTAGTCAATTCTTCCAACTTAAGGCTTCTAAAATGTGACTTTCTTTCTAAATTGACTTTAAACTTCCCGAAATTCAATTCCGACCACACCTACAGGTCATAACACCTGAAATAAAGTTGATCATGACTTCAAACTACTGAACGACGTGCTAGAGCTCAAAACGACCGATCGGATTGTTATATTTCAAGTGGTATGAAAAATAGGTAACAACTTTAATATCCTTTGCTTGGCTAAAGTATCAAATTTTATAGCATTCTTATCCATAGTTTCTCCCGGATATGTACTTCTCAATGTATTATCTGCTTATGTGTATCATTTAGCATGAAATATTGTCTACTAAATTTCACACGCAAAATTAAATAATGTTGGACCCATGGCACGGGATGCACCAACCTAGTTACTTTACAAAGAGTGCATATATGAAATTTTGGTAGTTATCAAAATGATGGACGTACTTTTTTCGAAGAATTGGAAAATTTGTAATTTTGTGAGACAACAAAACAAAACAATGAGGAATATCATTGGGCCGACGGCCGTCATATGTCGAGAGTGTCTGGAAAATCCAAATATCAAGTGGACATTTTCCAGCTTGTGTCCGTCAGTCATAAAACATGCATGCTTTACTTTACAGGTTCATTTCTTCAAACAACAAAATTAAAGAGGCTTTTGTTCCGAGTTCTATAAATCCATGACAAGAGATATTTCTACTCCACAGGTACAAAATATTAATATCTATGAGTTTAGAGGCGAATTCAGAATTTGAACTTTATGGGTTCAAATTTATAATTTTATTATATTTTATCTAATTTAGTGGGTTCAAAATTTAATCTTTATACATATTTAATAATTTTTTGGGTAAAAACATAGAATATGAATGAACACTACTAAAAATTCGGGAAAAAGCGACCACAAAAAGCGATCAACGTTGGTCCCTAAACAGTGAAAAGCGACCAAAATGCGTCCAAACAGGCTTGGTCGCTATTTTGCTGGTCCCTTTATCATAGAGACCAAAGTTGGTCGCTATTGGTCTCTATGTTAAATTGACCAAATATTCCGGGTATAAAAAAAAGAGACCAACTTTGGTCGCTATATTATTTTAATAATATAAATTTAGCCACCAAATTTGATCTCTATTTTTAATTATGTTATTTATTTATTTATTATTATACAAAATATAGCGACCAACTTTGGTCTGTAAACAAAATATAATATTTTAAAATCTGGAAAATAGCGACCACAGTTGGTCGCTTTTTTATTAATTTATTTAATTTGTTTTAAACAGAAGCGTCCACAATTGGTCGTTAATTTCCAGAAAAAATTATTTTTTTTACTAATTTATTTTAAACCAAAGCGATCACAATTGGTCGCTAATTTCCAGAAAAAATATTTTTTTTAATAACATAGCGACTAAAGTTGGTAGTTGTTCCGGAAATCTGGGTTAGTTAGTGACCACCTTTGGTCGCTATTCTGGAAATCTGGGTTTAATAGCGACCAACTTTGGTCGCTTTTCTGGGTTTTATTTTGGCAGAAACTGCCGATTTTGGCCGCCACACCACCTGCCAGCATACCAAATCCTATTACAACAACAACAACAACAACAATACTAACACAACAACAATACGAACTAACAACACAACAACAACAACATTAAAACCAATATTAAAACCAACAACGTATAAAGTTCAATAGAACTAACACATTTAACTAACAAAACTAAGTTAACACTTATTACAAGCCCATTCCAAAACGGACCAAAGTTCTATTGTCTAGTTCAAAGTATATAAAAGTACTCAATGACTGTTTCATTCTATATCATTATCATCACCGTCTGATGAATCTTCATTATCAAGACGGTAATGAGAAGGGTCATTTCGTGGTGGACGAGAAGAACGATCACGGGGAGGACGGGAGGAACTAACACGGGGAGGACGGAAGGAACACTTATGTTCAAGTTGAGCCTCTGGCGATGGCTCGCGAGACCGGGAAATCGGAAAAGCTCCAGAAGCTAGGAGAGATTTAAGATGAGCTTGCATACCTTCGTACTGAGCTTGCATGCCTTGGTACTGAGCTTGCATGCTAACGTACTGAGCATCTCTAAGCCTTTCTCGTTCCTTGGATGCTTCTAGCTCGCTTGTGAGCTTTGTCACAGTCTCCCGCATAGTGGAGAGGCTCTCCCCATCAAGTTGCTCGGCTTGTGAGGAAGTTCCTATTCCCTGCATTCCACAGCGATGGCGGTGGAACTTCTTATTAGGAAGCCTGTATACCTTCCCATATTTTGCACCGCCAGCTGCCTACGTCCATAGTCTTTCTGCATCCTCCTCCAAAATATGGATTGGCTCGCCCGACTCATTAGGTGGCTGACTGCGTATGAATTCCTCCATGTCAACTCTGAAGCGATCCTATAAGAAATTTTTTATTTAATTAGTATTTGAAAGATTATATTAGAGTATATCAGAATACGTAATGAAAAGAGAAAACTTACATGTACAGTCGATGATCGGTCGTCGACCCACCTTTCTGGATCAGTCTCTTTCTTTTTCTTGATAATATGAGTCTTCTTGAATAACTCATCTTGCTTTATTGGACGACCCAGCTTCTTTTCCTGAAAAATCATAAATTATAGTTAATAAACAGAATAGATATACTTTGAAAATTAAAATAAATGAATAAATTACGTACCAATCTTCTTTTTATAGTCCCTTGGCTGATCGCACCTCCAGTGTGAAAGGAGCATCCCCTCTCGGATGCGCGAGCTTTCTTTCCTTTTTCTCTCTTATTTAAGAACTCCGTGGTAAGCCACTGCCTTTGCAAATCCCTTCAAAATTAGTCAAGCAACCAGTTAGGCTTCTGGTTGTACATTCTAGCGTTGGAGAAACTATGCGACAACCGCTTCTAAGCCTTAAGATTAAAATTACGCGCCACCTCCGCGCTATAGCGGTGTTCCCATACACACTTTCTCTGTATTTCAAAAGTTAAATATTGTATGAAAATATCATAAATATAAATAATTATAAATCTTAAAAGAAAATTTATACCTTAAATTCATTGAAAATTTGCTCCTTCAGCGAGAATGGGAATTCGCTCCAACTCGTATAAGGGGCATCATAAAGCTTTCTGGTGGCGTTGGTGATTATCCTCGTAGTAGTGTTACTCGGGATGAACCTGAAATTTAACAAAAAAAAACATTAATATATTAGTACAAACTGTACAAAACAATAAACGTAAAAAAATTAAGTTGCTCTTACCCATCACCCTCAGGGACTATGATGATCCTGCCATACTTATCCTTATGCACCCCCTCGTCATCATCAGCATCATCGTCGAAAAACAGGTACATTATATGCATGTGTGGAAGGTGTAGGGGGGTCACAGCTAGTATCTCGCAGGCGAAGGCCTGTAAGAGACGGAATTGATGAGGAAGATGGTTGTGATCCCTGTGACTGCGACATCACGGGATCGACCGGAAGCTGCAGTGATACTGATGCCTCTGACCCCTGTGGTTGTGGCACCAGTGGCTGTGACCCACGTGGTTCTGACCCCCGTGGCTATGACCTGGATGGATGTGAGCCACGTGCTCGTGAGGCAGCTGGACTGTATGCTGGACGTACAGTCCTAAGGCCCTGTGCTGAATGACCCGGTGTCTGCACAAAGATGTAGTTGGGCTGGTGATGCTGTGGCGCCTCATAATATCCATCGGGTGGAGGATAAGACATAGGCGGCGCCTATGAAGATGGTGGAAAAGAGGGAGGAGTATCTTCTACTCTCCTCTTTCCCTTCTTAGCCTTTCCTTTACCCCGAGAACCTGTAGGGTCATCGTTACATCGAACCTTGCTTGTCATCTGCATAAAAATTACATATTTAGATTGAAACATATAATAAAATAGCTATAAAATGAGAAGTAGTAAAGAAACCAACTTTTTAAAGCTCATCGACGTATTGTTCCTCGTCCGAGGATTCTTCTTCCGAACTAGTTTGTGCTTCATCAGTTGATTCTTCTTCAACATTTTCTATTATTGTTACTTCATCTATGTCAACTTCTTCCAATATGTGTGCAGGATGTTCCAAATCATTTTCTAAAAGTTCGTCCACTATTTGGTGAACACTGGAGATATCGTTTTGATAAGCAACATCTAACATATTCTCGACTTCCACCCTACCTACAGGTTTAGTTTTAATTACAACCCACCAATCTGACTTATTCCGCCGCAATGGATAAGGAGCATAATACACTTGCCTAACATTATTGCAATAATGAAAGGATCATAACGATCATACTACCTCGTATGATTAACCTCAATTATGTTGTATTGATTGTGTACTCTTGTACCTCTTGTTGGATGTGGGTCAAACCACTTGCATCTAAAGAGTATCAATTTCTTATATGGATAACCAGTATATTCTAGTTCAATTATTTCTTTGAGCACACCATAATAATCAATATCTCCAACTTGGTTGCCATCACCTCCTTGAACCCGCACCCCGATGTTGTTGCTATTTTTATTTTTAGAGCAATCCTCTGTATGAAACTTGTAACCATTCACAACGTACTTAGACATTGTTCTGACCTGAAGCCCAGGTCCCCAAGATATATCTTTCAAAAATTGATTTACACCATTATTTGGTTCATTTACCTACATATTGTTAAAGAAAAAATTCATAAGTTAGCGTAACTTCCAAATATTGTTTACCTACATAGTGTTAGAATATTATATGGATAAACTTACAACTTGTTTGAACCACGT
>MDKI01218807.1:0-14139 GCA_005239505.1 Nicotiana paniculata
GATTTGGTTGTATTAAAATCTCAAACAATTTTTTTTCTTTTTGTTTGCAGCATATTCCAAAACAAATATGTAATTACATTCCTGAATCAATGGGTTGCGCTGTTCTTCAATATGGCGGCAGAGAGTTTTTAATGGGAATTAACATTGCTAAACGACGATGGCTGAAAGACGGCTGGAAAATTTTTGTGATGATTAATGATATAAGGCGGGGTTGTTTTGTTAAATTTGAGTTTGTAGAAATTGAAGAACTGTATGTTGTCTTCAAAGTGCACGTGAAAGGGCAAGGAACTCCAGAAGATCCGGTTGAAATTAACTAGTTTGTAGGATATGTTTGTTGGAAATCCATGTTTGTGTTATTTTTTGACTTTTGTTGTTTTTTATTTAATTTTCATCCAGTAATGTGTACGTTTTATGTAAGATTTGTTTGAAATTAACTAATGTGTATGTTTTGTTATAAATATTAATGTAATTAAAATTTTCATTTGTTATAATTTTAATTTTTTTTTGTATCGTTTCAGTATAGTATCATGGTTGGAATATAATATTCATGCAAATACAAACCCTAACTATATGGTGGGAATGTGAATAGTGTTTCATTCAAAAAGTTGGTATGTGAATAGTGTTAGTATTAAATTGTATTTAATATTTACTTGAAATTTGAAACAATAAATACAATTCAACCCACACCATTAATTCAACTCCCACTGTCACGACCCAAAATCTATTAAGGTCGTGATGGCGCCGGACACCATCGTCAGACAAGCCAATCATTAATTAATTGAAATAAATTCCTGTTTTAACATTTTTAAAATCATTACCTTTAACTTATATTACGTAATAACTAAACAAAAATCCGTTAAGTAAATACGACAATCTAATACTCCATTTTTATAAAATACATCCCATACACATCCCCTAGAACCCAGTGTCACAAGTGCATGAGCAATTTCTAAGAATTTATACAATCATTACAAAGCTTGTCCGAGATACAAATTGGACAATGGAATTAAAAACAAAATGAAAACAATACGAGGGAGACTCTGTTAGCTGCGGATCGCCTCCGGATGATAAAGCTCGCCTAAGTATCCAACCCAGCCACATCGATGTGAAAGTACCTGTGAGATAAAATGCACAGCAAGTGTAGCATGAGTACGGAAACAACGTGTACTCAGTAAGTCACCCGCCAAACCTCAGAGAGGTAGTGACAAGAGGTCGAATTAAACACTTACTAGAGGTCAATTTAGTATATTCAAGTGAGACATTAAGCATGAATGTCATAGAAAATTTATTAAAATCAGGAATAAATAATATCGACTCCTTCCACATTTAAGACTTTAAATCTTCGTCATTTCAGTTGACAATTTAAATCATAATCAGGGATAAGAAACATCAGTCTTATTTCACATTTTACACATCAATTCTCCTTCCTCATAACTGGCCATTAAAACTTCCTTAGGCCGATAAACATGTATAAATCACAGAAAATACGCAGTAAATATCATGCACAAGCAATGCCGAGGGTCGACGGACCAAACCAACATAAACATAAACTGTGCACTGCCGAGGGTCGAACGACTCGAACCGTAGATACATCTATCTTCCCCGCTCGCGAATCAATCATGCGACACGGTCAACATAATAATAATAAGGCTAACCTGCTCGCGAATCATACCTGCGACTCAGGTTCTCATATGTACACGTATTCAGATAATAAATCCGCATTTTTATCAAGAAAATAGCATCTCAGGAAATGATAAAATACTCTTAAAGGAACACAAGCAAAAATAGCATTTAAATCTTTGTTTTGAAACTCATTTTCCAAGTTTAATAATATTCAATAATATAACCTTATCCGGTATACAATTATCCACGGAGGAAATCAATTCTCCTTCTAGATGATTAAGAAAATGAACTCTAGTCTTCTTAGATATTCACTTACTATTTCGATTATATTAGCGGTCTAGTATTACTGGCAAGATCACAGGTACAACAGGTAAGGCATGCTAGTGAGTCCTAGACTACCCGGACATGGCATAATAGAAGCTATGCACGGGCTCCCGTCACCTCGTGCGTACGTTCCAACACTTGAAATTCTCTGCCAGACCTGTTTCTAATATATGAACACCGTACCAACTACCACACGAGGTACCAGAAACTGACTGCGTACCTTTGCTTAATCAACACCATGCACCATGCACCGCATAATTCATCATCTAGCCACTATGGCATTCCCTGAACCTTAACCACCAAAATTCTACAAATCTGATGCTCCCAATGCACCTTATAATATACATACATCCTGCTATAATGCTGAAGATACCACCACAACGGAGGAGATGTGTAGAAATTCCTAACCAGCTGTAGAGTTAACCAAACATTGAATCTTTCCTCTTGACTTAGATCCTTATCTCATTACAAACCAAATAAGGGTAATTGTCCTTTAATATATTCCGCATAACCTTGTCGCACTGATCCCTGATCCAATAATCTCGTCTCACCCAGTACGAACTATTCATACGCAAATCATCCCAGACATGACCAACAGTCTCACACGATGCGACAATGCGCCAATAGGCCACAACTCGAACATGATACATAAAGAAATGACTCAGGAAGGGATTGCTCAACTCACGCAACTAATATGAACTTTCCGCAGAATACAGGGAGTAAAACACAGGAATACAGATATAGGGAACCATACTCAACATCACACTGTTGCGGCGTGCTTCCAATCAAAATAATATACCCGTGGCGGCGTGCCACCCGATCCCATCATAAATTCACAGAAGAAGATATACACGGAGATGAATTGCTCCCCATTACAAATTCCCGAATATCGGTCACAAGCACGCTAAGTGCATAATACCATCCTGGGGAGACCGATAGATCCATACGCTACAAAACTCGATCATAACCGAGGTGCGATATATATACTCTGAATCTCAAGAGCTCTCCTGCTCACATAACATCATCACACATCACACGGCACAATCATAACATACATGAATTGACGAAGATGGAACGACATCCGATATTCCAACACCCCTCCTTGAGGAGCGCTATACTGAAATGAAAACACCTGATTCACATGGATCCCACAACCACATTGAATCCATTCACAACCCTCAAGCCGATTCCACTCACACTGAACTAGGCTAATAGCTTTACCTGGGTCCATAATAACCCACTTCCTCTCATAACACGCAAGAACAACCATCATAGCCGGGACAAATACCCCAAAATCGACAACCAATTGAATTGAACGCCTTCCAGGCATAAATTCTCAAATAAGCAATATTGCACTTCCTTATACTTTGTCTAAATCATCAATCAATCAGGTGACTACGTGTAACACTTATACAATCTTCCTGTGGTCACGCTCCCACGACCTTCCACACAAGGTAACAAGTCGGCACATCCATACCACCGACCATGCTAACGCTATAAAACAAATCAAGAACCCATAACCAGGATACAAAGCCTCTTTCACCAAACAATGATCTCAGATGACGCTGAAGTCATCACCAACTTACCTTAAACATTCATATCCCTTTTTCCCCTTGCTCACCCAAGCTCATGACATCCATGTCAACACCGAACCGAAACCCTGATCCTTACTTCCAGCTCCACACTAACTACTACACCTAACTTGCCGGTATGGAACGGCATAAGATTTCCATCATAACTCCTGAACAGCTAATAGCGGAAACACTTCATCACATAGAAACCTTTTACTTACCTCAATTCAAGGGAACCATAACAACACACGTGTAAATTCTAAAAATCACAAAACATGCAAATCCTCAAGGATTAGTCTATACCATCATAATCCTTCCGGGATCCGCCTACACCTAACATGCCATAATACTTGAATGCTTCCAAATAAAATCCATTATGGCGGCTGACAAGCCTCGCACGTACTGGCACAAACTACACGCATAACTTAATCACACTGAAACAACTGATCACTGCCGTAAGTGCGCCATTTCAACCATGGCTAACCATTCTATCTTCTTTTAATCATCTTTAATTGCCTCAGGAATAATAGTAACTTCCTTCAACTCATAGCAACTCAACCCTCACTCATCCCGAGTGACTTTGATTCACGAGATCATGCTTCCTAAATCCTGTAACCCGTCTCATATCCTCCTGATAATCTTTCTACAACTCGGAGTTTATTTCTCTCACTCCTCCAATACTATCCTGCACGCTGAAAATAACATAGAACACTCCCAAAACATAACCCTGGTCTAATAGGGCCAACTTTTGCAAATATTAATCAAATCCCATGCACAATTACCATTTTTTACTCCTTTCCCCTTAGCTAAAATAACTTGGCAATACGCCGATAATCTTCAATCCCATGAGATGATATTCCTGCAACCCCATCACAGGCGGTGGGACTCTCCCACTTAGCCTGAAGCTACTCCTTGCATCATTCTGGACCCACCGAAATCCTCTCTCCTTATCTGACATGATCTTTCTCAACCAATCTGTCAATTTCTTCTAAGTCCTCCTATTAGCATCCCATGAATACTTAAATTCTTTAGCATCATTCACATATTTGGCCTCCTACCGGATAGCCACTAGAATCCCTCGCAGAGACTTTCCAACCACACAACCGCTTATCTACTCACAGGAGATAACCTCCCTGTGGAAATCATCAACTGACATCTTCCAACGACGCTGTACTGCACACTTTCTACAACATCAATACCCCATCCTAAGCCCGTTCTCATTCACCGACTCTACTAGTCCGTCTGCTCCTCATGGACATCTACTAAATGCGCTACATTATCTTCAGATTCACCGCCATATTGCGTCCTTCTTCATCCCTAGAGACTTCTCTATATTGTATCCAACCTTCTCCAAAATAACCACATTTCAATTTAAGCTTGCGAACGCAATCACCGTCCACGAAAATCCTCAAACCACTCCAAATATCTCCTCAAGATAGGAAGCTATCTTACCATTGAACTCATACGCTACACTGCCACTCTCCCACTTTAGTTAAACTACCAGATTTCCGTCTCTCATGCCTGGCATTTTTGAGATTTAGCCGCCCCCTGACACTTCTCACATGTCTTCCTTCATCGCATGCTTCTCAATTGCGACCTCAATTCAACATCATTCTTTGCAACACCTAAACCAGCAGATCACCATAACTTCGACTCCGCGAAGATCATCTTTCTCGAGCTGCCTTCATCAGAAATACTCATTCAATACTTGAACCACTGCACACCACGATCTATGACAGCCGCTTCTTTAATACCACTTCACAACACTATGACATAATGCATATGAAGAGCCATAACACCGGCGAACTTAACACATTCTATTCGATCAAAGACGACGATATCACATCACAGGTGAATACTCTACCTCACTTGATAACACCAAGTCTTATCACTTTATCCCCCAGACTTGAACATTCATAGTCCAATTGCCCTTCTTCCGCCGGAACTAAAATACTGAAATCTCGAAATTACGCTCTAAGAAGACCTCCCTTCAAGTCATTCATTACCCCGACATATGGGCAAGCATTCTACCATCATATCAACACCGCGCGATAACCAATCGAAAACATCTTCACTACCTGAGCATAGCCTCAACGCTCTCATAAACACAACTACTCAGCTGAAATAACATATTATCCTTCTGCAGGGCAACAACAATAGCCCCTAACCAATTACGCATGGAAATTGTCTCGCACCACATCCGTAGAACCATTTCAATTCCTCAAAATTCCTGATTCATAGCAAGAGCTTCGCGGCGCATAAGATTGAGTAGGAAGAAACATAGGCATAAGCCTTGGAGGAATCAAATCGCACGATGAGGAATCAAGAAGGGAATTACTCCTAATAGCCCTGTAGCCTCTCGAAGATAAGTACAGACTTCTCCGTACCTATCCGCAAGACTCTAATAGACTTTCTCATGACTCGTGAAACTTAAGGGAACCTAGTGCTCCGATACCAAGCTGTCACGACCCAAAATCTATTAAGGTCGTAATGGCATCAGACACCATAGTCAGGCAAACCAATCATCATTTAGTTGAAATAAATTCATGTTTTAACATTTGCAAAATCATTACCTTTAACTTATTACGTAATAACTAAACAAAAATCGGTTAAGTAAAATACGATAGTCTAATATTCCATTTTTATAAAATACATCTCATACACATCCCCTAGAACCCAGTGTCACAAGTGCATGAGCAATTTCTAAGTGTTTATACAATCATTACAAAGCTTGTCTGAGATAAAAATTGGAAAATGGAATTTAAAACAAAATGAATACAATACGAGGGAGTCTCTGTCAGCTGCCGATCGCCTCCGGATGATACAGCTCGCCTAAGTCTCCAAACCAGCCACATCGCTGTGAAAGTACCTGTGCAATAAAAATGCACAGCAAGTGTAGCATGAGTACGAAAACAACGTGTAAATGATAAAATCCTCTTAAAGGAACACAAGAAAAATAGCATTTAAACCTTTGTTTTGAAACTCATTTGCCAAGTTTAATAATATTTAATAATATAACCTTATTAGGTATACAATTATCCACGGAGGAAATCAATTCTCCTTCTAGATAATTAAGAAAATTAACTCTAGTCTTCTTAGATATTCAATTACTATTTCGATTATATTAGCCGTCTAGTATTACTGGCAAGATCACAGGCACAACACGTAAGGCATGCTAGTGGGTCCTAGACTACCCGAACATGGCATAATAGTAGCTATGCACGAGCTCCCATCACCTCGTGCGTACGTAGCCCCCACAAATAGTAGCACTTATTCAGTTAGTTCACCTATGAGGACAATTCCTCCTCACAAAGTTAGAAAGGAGACTTACCTCGCTCTGAAATTTCATAACCGGCTTCCAAGCCCTTCCGACGACTCCAATGGATGCACAACGCTTCAAAACTATCCAAATAACGACACACTAATGAAATTATACTCTAATATTTGTTAACAATTCAAATTATATAAATTGCCATCTCCTCTCAAGGAATTGACGAAAATGCCTTCGTGCCCACGTGCCCGGATTCCGAAATTTCTCGAAGTTAAATTCTACCCATAGCTTTACTAATTCAATTATACAATTTACTATAATTTTTATGCTCAAATTCATGGAAAAAGTCCAAAATTCCAAATTCTAGGTCTTCCCAAAAATCCCAAATTTATACTAATTTTTCATGTCTAAATCCATGTAAGATCACATATTTAACTCAAAAATAGGAAGAAATCACTTACCTAGTGTTGCTTGGTGAAAATACCTCCTTGAGCTCTCCAAAATCGTCCAAACCAAATGAAATAAATGGGCCAAAACTCGTGTTTAAAACAATCTGCCCAGGCTTCATCGAGTTGTACCTTGCGCTGTGCGGGTTGTACATCCTATTACAATTTTCCCTTGCTGTACGCCTTTTGTTAAAACACCCATAACTCCTTGTATAAATATCCAAATGACAAAGGGTTTGAAGATTTAAAAACTAGACTCAAAGATCTTTAATTTGATAGGTTGTACACCAAATAACCCTTTAAATAGTCAGAGATATGAGCTTCTAAAGTCGGCTCCATGCATCAGAAAATTCTGTCAAAACTGCCCCACCAGCCATCTTCAAATGATCATAACTTTCTTATAAAATGTGAAAATCATGAAAGGTTTAACTTTATGGAAACTAGAATGTAAGATATACAACTTTTGTGTTTTATCAACTTTCAGATTACGTATAGATTTTTATATTTACGCGTTCAAAGTTAGCTATTTGATGCATCAGTTGCTGTCCAAAACAAATTTGCAGCAGAAACTTCAGCAGCTATTTTGGCCCGAAATCCATTCCGTTAACCATCCGAAATCCACCCGAGGCCCTCGGGACCTTAAACAATTATACCAATATGTCCCAAATAATGATCCGAATTCGTTCAAGGCCTCAAATCACATCAAACAACGTCGAAATAATGAATCGCACTCCAATTCAAGCTTTATGAACTTTGAAATTTCAAACTTCTACATTCGATGCCGAAACCTATCAAATCACGTTCGATTAACCCCAAAATTTTCACACAAGTCATATTCGACCTTACGGACCTGCTCCAACTTTCGAAACTGGAATCCGATCCCGATATCAAAAAGTCAAACTCTCAGTCAAACTTCTCAAAAATTTTAAAATTTCTATATTTAGCCAAATGACTTCAAAATGACCTACAGACATCCGAATTCACTTCCGATCACGCTCCCAACTCCAGAATCACCATACGAAGCTGTTCCTAGACTTAGAATCCCAAACGGACATCTATAACACTAAAATGCCTTATAGCCCAAATTTATGAAATTCTTCTAAAATGCTATCTTCCATAATATGCGCCGAAACGCTCTCGGGTTATCCAAATCCCAATCCGGACATACGCCCAAGTCCGAAATCATCATACGAACCCGCTGGAGCCTTCAAATCGTGATTCGGAGGTCGTTTACTCAAAAATCCAATCTTAGTTGATTCTTCCGACTTAAGGCTTCCGAATTGAGAATTTTCTTCCTAAATTGACTCCAAACTTCCTGAAATTCAGTTCCGACCACACCTACAAGTCATAATACTTGAAATAAAGTTTCTCATGACCTCAAACTGCTGAACTACGCGCTATAGCTCAAAACGACCGGTCGGGTCGTTACAGTCTCTCCCACTTAAACATACGTTCGTCCTCGAATGTGCCAAGAACTGCTCTGGAGTTATCTGAAATCACTATTTAACACCTCGTGCACATGCCCGTGCTACCACAAACTAGTTGAGCACATTCGCTTAATCAAATCTAAAGATATCGTCTTTTATCCATACAATAAGCTCAGAACCCATTTCCAACATTTGAAATTCTCTGCCAGGCCTATTTCTAATATATGAACATCGTACCAACTACCACACGAGGTACCAGAACACGACTGCGTACCTTTGCTGAATCAGCACCATGCACCGCATAATTCATCATCTAGCCACCATGGCATTCCCTGAACCTTAACAGCCAAACTTCTACAAATCTGATGCTCCCAATGCACCTTATAATATACATACATACATCCTGCTATAATGCTGACGATACCACAACAATGGAGGAGATGTGTAGAAATTCTTAACCAGCTGGAAAGTTAACCAAACATTGAATCTCTCCTCTTGACTTAGATCCTTATCACATTACGAACCAAATAAGGGTAATTGTCCTTTAATATATTCCGCATAATCTTATCGCACTGATCCCTGATCCAATAACCTCGTCTCACCCAGTATGAACTGTTAAGACACAAATCATCCCAGACATGACCAACAGTCTCACACGATGCCACAATGCGCCAGTAGGCCACAACTCGAACATGATACATAAAGAAATGACTCAGGAAGGGACTACTCAACTCATGCAACTAATATGAACATTCCTCAGAATACAGGGAATAAAACACAGGAAAACAGATATAGGGAACCATACTCAACATCACACTGTTGCGGCGTGTAACCCAATCCAAATAATATACCCGTGGCGGCGTGCCACCAGATCCCATCATAAAATTCACACAAGGAGATATACACGGAGATGAATTGCTCCCTATTACAAATTACTGAATATCGGTCACAAGCACGCTAAGTGAATAATACCATCCTGGGGAGACCGATAGAGCCATACGCTACAATACTTGAGCACAATCGAGGTGCGATATATATTCTCTGAATCTCAAGAGATTTCCTGCTCACATAACATCATCACTACACGGAGACTCAACACATAGGGATCTATCAAGCCGTTTCACACCTCACACGACACAATCATAATATACATGAATTTGATGAAGACGGAACGACATCCGATATTCCAACACCCCTCCTTGAGGATCACTATACTGAAATGAACACACCTGATTCACATGGAGACCACAACCACATTGAATCCATTCACAACCCTCAAGCCGATTCCGCTCACACTGAACTAGGCTAATAGCTTTACCTGGGTCCATAATAACCCACTTCCTCTCATAATACGCAAGAACACCCATCATAGCCGGGACAAACACCCCAAAATCCACAACCAACTGAATCGAACGCTTTCCAGGATTTCTCAATTAAGCAATATTGCACTTCCTTATACTTGGTCTAAATCTTCAATCAATCAGGTGACTACATGTCACACTTATACAATCTTCCTGTGGTCACACTCCCACGACTTTCCACACAAGGTAACAAGTCTGCACATCCATACCACTGACCATGCTAACGCTGTAAGACAAATCAAGAACCCATAACCAGGATACAAAGCCTCTTTCACCAAACACCGAACTCAGATGACGTTGAAGGCATCACCAGCTTACCTTAAACATTCATATCCCTTTTTCCCCTTGCTCACCCGAGCTCATGAAATCCTTGTCAACACCAAACCGAAACCCTGACCCTTACTTCCAGCTCCACACTAACTACTGCACCTAAAATGCCGGTATGTAATGGCATAAGATTTCCATCATAACTCCTGAACCGCTAATAGCGGAAACACTTCATCACATAGAAACCTTTTACTTACCTCAATTCAAGGGAACCATAACAACACACGTGTAAATTCTGAAAATCACAAAACATGCAAATCCTTAAGGAGTAGTCTATACCATCATAATCCTTCCGGGATCCGCCTACACCTAACATGCCATAATACTTGAATGCTTCCAAATAAAATCCATTATGGCGGCTGACAAGCCTCGCACGTACTGGCACAAACTACACGCATAACTTAATCACACTGAAACAACCGATCACTGCCGTAAGTGCGCCATTTCAACCATGGCTAACCATTCTATCTTCTTTTAATCATCTTTAATTGCCTCAGGAATAATAGTAACTTCCTTCAACTCATAGAAACTCAACCCTCACTCATCCCAAGTGAGCTTGATTCACGAGATCATGCTGCCTAAATCCCGCAACCCGTCTTATATCCTGCTGATTATCTTTCAGCAACCCAGAGTTTATTTCTCTCACTCCTCCAATACTATCCTGCACGCTGAAAATAACATAGAACACTCCCAAAACACTAACCCTGGTCTAATAGGGCCAACTTTTGCAAATATTAATCAAATCCCATGCACAATTACCATTTTTTACTCATTTCCCATTAGCTGAAATAATTTGCCAATACACCGATAATCCGCAACCCCATCCCAGGCAGTGGGAGTCTCCCACTTAGCCTAAAGTTACTCCTTGCATCATTCTGACCCCACTGAAATCCTCTCTCCTTTGCTGACATGATATTTCTCAACCAATCTTTCAATTTCTTCTAAGTACTCCTATTAGCATCCCATGAATACTTAAATTATTTAGCATCATTCACTTATTAGGCCTCCTACCGGATAGCCACTAGAATCCCTCACAGACACTTTCCAACCACACAACCGCTAATCTACTCACAGGAGATAAACCACCTGTGGAAATCATTGACTGAAACCTTCCAACGACGCTGTACTGCACACATTCAACAATATCAATACCCCATCCTAAGCCCATTCTCATTCACCGACTCAACCACTCCGTCCGCTCCTCATGGACATCTACTAAATGCGCTACAATATCTTCAGATTCACCGCCATATTGCATACTTCTTCATCGCTAGCGACTTCTCTCTATTATATCCAACCTTCGCCGAAATAACAATATTTCAATTTAAGCCCGCGGACCCAATCACCGTCCACAAAAATCCTCAAACCACTCCAAACTTCTCCTCAAGATAGGCAGCTATCTTACCACTGAACTCATATGCTACACTGCCACTCTCCCACTTTAGTTAAACTCATTCTTTTAAGAAACTACCCGACTTCCATCTCTCATGCCTGGCATTTTAGAGATTTAGCCGCCCCCTGACACTTCTCACATGTCTTCCTTCATTGCATGCTTATCAATTGCGGCTTCAATTCAATATCATTCTTTGCAACACCTAAACCAGCAGATCACCATAACTTCGACTCCTCAAAGATCATATATCTCGAGCTGCCTTCATTGTAAATACTCATTCAATACTTGAACCACCGCACACCACGGTCTATGACAACCGCTTCTTCAATACCACTTCACAACACTATGACATAATGCAACTGAAGAACCATAACACCAACGAACTTAACACATGCTATTCAATCAAAGACGACGATATCACATTACAGGTGAATAATCTACCTCCTTGATAACACCAAGTCTTATCACTTTATCCCCCAGACTTGAACATTCATAGTCCAATTGCCCTTCCCCCGCCGGAACTAAAATACTGTAATCTCAAAATTACGCTCTGAGAAGACCTCCCTTCAAGTCATTCATTACCCCGACATATGGGCAAGCATTCTACCATCATATCAACACCGCGTGATAACCAATCGAAAACATAGTCACTACCTAAGCATAGCCTCAAGGCTCTCAGAACCACAACTACTGAGCTGAAACAACATATTATCCTTCTGCAGGGCAACAACAATAGCCCCCAACCAATTACGCATAGAAACTGTCTCGCACCACATCCGTAGCACCATTTCAATTCCTCAAATTCCTGATTCATAGCAAGCGCTTCGCGACACGTAATATTGAGTAGGAAGAAACATAGGCGTAAGCCTCGGAGGAATCAAATCGCACGATGAGGAATCAAGAAGGGAAGTACTCCTAATAGCCGTGTAGCCTCTCGAAGATAAGTACCGACGTTTCCGTACCGATCCGCAAGACTCTACTAGACTTGCTCATGACTCCTGAAACCTAAGGGAACCTAGTGCTCTGATACCAAGTTGTCACGACCCAAAATCTATTAAGGTCGTGATGGCGTCGGACACTATCGTCAGGCAAGCCAATCGTTAATTATTTGAAATAAATTCATGTTTTAACATTTTTGAAATCATTACCTTTAACTTATTACGTAATAACTAAAAAAAATTCGTTAAGTAAATACGACAATCTAATATTCCATTTTTATAAAATACATCCTATACACATCCCCCAGAACAAGTGTCACAAGTGCATGAGCAATTTCTAAGAATTTATACAATCATTACAAAGCTTGTCCGAGATACAAATTGGACAATGAAATTTAAAACAAAATGAATACAATACGAGTGAGACTCTGTCAGCTGAGGATCGCCTCCAGATGATACAGCTTGCCTAAGTCTCCAAACCAGCCACATCGCTGTGAAAGTACCAGTGCAATAAAAATGCATAGCAAGTGTAGCATGAGTAAGAAAATAACATGTACTCAGTAAGTCGCCCGCCTAACCTCAGAGAGGTAGTTACGAGAGGTTGAATTAAACACTTGCTAGAGGTTAATATAGTATATTCAAGTGAGATACTAAGCATGAATGTCATAGACTATTATTAAAATCAGGAATAAATAATATCAACTCCTTCCACATTTAACACTTTAAATCTTCGTCATTTCAGTTGACAATTTAAATCATAATTAGGGATGAGAAACATCAGTCTTATTTCACATTTTACACATCAATGCTCCTTCCTCATAATCGGCCATTAAATCTTAGGCCGATAAACATGTATAAATCACAACAAATACGTAGTAAATATCATGCGCAAGCAATGCCGAGGGAAGACGGCCCAAACCAACATAAAAATAAACTGTGCACTGCCAAGGGTCGAATGACTCGAACCATAGATACATATATTTCCCCGCTCGTGAATCAATCATGCGATGCGGTTAACATAATAATAATAAGGCTAACCTGCTCGTGAATCATACCTGCGACTCAGGTGCTCATATGTACACGTATTCACATAATAAATCCGCATTTTTATCAAGAAAACAACTTCTCAGGTAATGAAAAAATCCTCTTAAAGGAACATAAGAAAAATAGCATTTAAATCTTTGTTTTGAAACTCATTTGCCAAGTTTAATAATATTCAATAATATAACCTTATCAGGTATACAATTACCCACGGAGGAAATCAATTCTCCTTCTAGATGATTAAGAAAATGAACTCTAGTCTTCTTATATATTCAATTACTATTTCGATTATATTCGCGGTCTAGTATTACTGGCAAGATCACAGGTACAATAGGTAAGGCATGCTTGTGGGTACCAGACTACCCGGACATGGCATAATAGTATCTATGCACGGGCTCCCGTCACCTCGTGCGAATG
>ML343554.1:0-30043 GCA_005239505.1 Nicotiana paniculata
TGCAGATAAAGGGAAAGCATGGAAAGCAGATAAAGGCTCAAGTATTCCTCCACACACAGTACATATAAACATCATGACTTATACACAGTTAAGGTCCAGATTCAGGTTCAGATCCTAAGCATGGTATCTAAGTGATAACACAAAGACAGATTTATTGCATAACTCAGAGAGGAAGTCTTAATCAGGCCTACTGGTTTTAAACATGCTGACAGTTGAACACTAATCACAAAGGACAGTTCTGGTTTTATTTCTTTATGGCTGATTACCTAAGACTTGCCTAAGCGTGTAGTAGTTGTGATGACAATTCCAGGTCATTAAACCTAATAGCATGCAGTTCTAAGTGTTGCAAATATTCAGAGACTAATTACCAGTTTGTTAGAATAGGAGGACTGTTTTATACATCTTTATTTAGACTAAGTGTAGTTAAATGAGTGCGATCCTATAACATGATGTCTAATGCCGAATGATGCGTATGCAGTTGCTAAAATAGGATCTCTAAATGCACATAGAATCACAACATTATGCACAGTTTCAGGAATAACATAGGTGACCGTTTTTAATGTTGTTTACCTAGAACAGGATCTCTACGTGTATAGCATGATTGCATATTTGTTAACACATTTATCCTAAGACAGGATTTCTAAATGTACATGGCAGCGTAGAGCATGATTGTAAAGTACTGGTTATTAGCACATTTTAGCACAGGACTTTCGAAATGAGATGCCAATAGATGCTGAAAACAGTAAGTGTAAGACCTAGGGAACATGGTCTCTAATGCATGATCTTGCACATATGAGTCCTAAGCATGGTTTCTATTGCGCAAATAGGGAATAAAACCTAATAGCATGGCTTTTACCCTCTAATAGCTATAGCATGTATATTTACCCCTCCCTTTTCACTGTTCATCCCCAAAGAGTTGTTTACAAATTATTACAAACCTCTGAATATGAATTACATAAGGAAAAGAAGAAGTTAACTATAAGGAGCCTTCCATTGTAGGCCCAAGTTTCCAGATCCTCAATTGCCATTGGTTCACAACCCTTCACATGATCCAGGTGTGTCAAAGTACCCTAAGGATCTCAAGGGATCCCGGGCAGTGCTCACACCTAGATTTCATAGCCAAGATAGAGTAAGTGCAGTGTGGAATGGCCAGCCTTTGTGTGTCAAAGTTCAGAGGGAGCTCAAGGGTCCCAAGGCAATGCTCACACAGAAGGGGAAGAACTTAAAGGGTCTAAGAGTATAGTGAGAGTGCTTGATATAGTTTGAAAACTTTGGATAAGAAAACAGTTTTGGAAAAAAAGACTTAATGGAAATATAACAAAAGTTTAACTGTTGGAAACAATTTGAAAGAACATGAACACCAATCTCACAACCAAGGCAAAGTCAGCATCACACAAAGGACCCAGAATGATCCAACAACCACAACAGGGGAAAGGGGGTTTGAGGGACACATAGGTGCAGAGTACTAAACATGTAACAGGTAGGAGCATGCATAAACAATCAGAGATCCTAAGGGTTCAGAGGATCAACAGGGTATAGGATGAAACTAACATGGCAGTACCAACCAGTTTAAGACAGTAGAAGATGCTCTAATCTAATTAATGTACCAAACATAGGCCTGAAGATTCACATAGAACATGTATCAAGTACATAAAGACATGCTAGATGGAATCCAAGATCCTAGTTACATGTTGAACAATAGAATAGTAAGTAAAAGAAAATTAGAAACACAATGAACTGCAGCAGTAATAGAAACATGTTGGTTTGAGAACTGAAATATGAATTAGAACATACCAGTGAAATGAAGAAAGCAGTAACACAAAGCAGAAGATAAGAGATGCACAGTAGTTAGCCTTGGCTTGCAACTGGGTAACTTAGAATAGTAATAACTAGCACAGAAAAAAGAGAGAGCAGAGAGTTTTTAGTTGTGTGAGAGAGAGTTGAACCGATTAGTTCGTGACTCTGTTAATGAAGAGTGAAGTATATATAGTTTGAAAATAGGCAGAAAAATATTGTAACAAGTAATAGTTCATCATAATTATAGAAATAAACTCTAATTAGAATCCAATTAATATAAGTACTCCCTTTAATTAAGGAGTCAATGTTCAACGGTAACAAACAGTGATAAACAAGGAAAGAAATCAATTGAGAAGCTGATTTTAACATATAAGTAGTAGTAAAAGTAAAGAGCATGTGATTAAGACTAAATACAGAATATCCTAATTAAGGAAAATGTATAAGAACTAATTGACAGCAGGTTTATTCATAGAAATAAGGCAAGAGATAATTCTGGAAATCAACAAGAAAATCTCGAGTGAGATTCAAAACACAAGAAATCAGTATTAATCAAGGAAATATCACACATATAAGGAAATACTCGAAATCAGTAGGGAATATTGTGTAAAATAAATAAAGTAATAATCACAGTTATTCAAAGATTCAAAATGGTAAAAATGTTGCTGATTTAAACGGAATAACACATATTAAGCAAAAATCAGAAACCCTAATCACACAATTAGGGATTCACATCAGAACACAACAAATAATTAAAGAACCCAGCAGACAATCATGATTTAGGAAAAACTAACGAGGTATCAGAAACCCTAACAGCAATCATAGGGCAAAAATCACAAAATCAAACAATACTCATGAAGGCAGAGTAGTTATACTAGAACAGATAAAACAATATTGCAAATAAACTCGGATTCACATATTGAACCAAGAAATTTGGGGCTTTTTATCAAAAATGACTCAAACGAAATGGAAAGGCTCAAATAACGTTTAAATATGATAATGTCATGAAATAATACTAAGAAACCAGAAAAAGAACTGTTTTGTAAAGGATTTAAAAAAAACCCTATTTTTGAAAAAGATGAAGAATCGTTCAGGAAACAGGAAAATCTTTAAAGAAATCATGGAAAGACCTCATAATAGGTATAGATCTGTTACATATCTAAAAGGATCGGAAGGTCTAAAGTTAGGGTTTCCAAAGAGAACCCAGAAAGGAGAAGAAAAACTCAAAATATTACCCGTTTCAACCGGAAAGTGGTAGATCTTACTCGGACGGCCATGGGTGGCCGGAAAAATGGCATGAGATAGTAAGAGGTGAGTGAACCGCCTCTGGTTCACTTGAGGGCCTCAAAAGAGGTGACACACGTTAAGGTGGGATCCATAAGGCTGTAGATGGTGGAATCGCCATGGATTCTGGCAAGGCGACGACCGGAGAAGGGAGGAGACAGGCTCAGCAGATGGAGCATTTAGAGAGAGAGAGATGAGAGAACTCAGAGAGACGGCTGAGTGAAATGAGAGGGGGAAATGAGATATGGGGGGGGGGGNTAATTTATAAAAATAGCTGATAATTATAAAAATGAAATTGGTGCTTAATAAAATTAAATTAACATGATTAATTAGTATTTAAAATATAAAATGACTAATTATTGGGCCAAAATAACATAAAATATATGATTAAGTTATAATTGCAAAGTTATTGCAATTATAGCCAAAGAGTGCCAATCTGGCTAATTGTGAAATAATTTGGTCTCAATAGGATTAAAAATAATATATTAAGTCAAGAAATATTTTTTGAAATCATTTGTAATGCAATTTATAATTAATCATTATAAATGAAAACACTGGATGAATTAAAATAAATTAATAAAAATATGGTAAAATTATAGAAAAATACCAATAGTCGGTTGTACTAATACTACACTCTGCACTTCATGTGCAGATTTCGGAGCAGGTTGTGGCTGATTGAGAGATTTGACTCAGGTTCATAATTGGAGACCCAAGGTAGTCCTGCTGGCATTCGCAGGCCTTGACGTCCCCTTCTACATCTCTTTATTACTTTTTTTTCCTTCTTTCCAAAAATAGATGTAATTTTTTTTTGACTCATGCTTGTAGAAAAGCATAGTGTGTTCGTGAAATTATGACACCAGGTCTCTAGGGAGGAGTAGAATGTAAATATTTTCAATTTCTATATACCTTACAGTTATTCTGCTTTATTTTGCTTGATTACTGTTAATTACTAAAATGGACATGAACGGTTAAACAATCTCTAACGTTGGTTTGCCTCTCAAGTGTGATGTTAGGCTCCATCACGATCTCGACGGTGACAATTTCGGGTCGTGACAGTCACCCTATCTAATACCTCTGCTGGGGGAAAAGTAATCAGTTCTAGATCCATTAACCAGGATGGCTATTTTACTAGCTGAAACACAGTTCATAATGAGCTTAGTGATATTTGGGGGAAATTTTAAAAAGGTCAAAGCTCTAAAGACAAAAGACCATTCAAGACGGTCGAAGTCCTTTTCAAGATCTATTTTTAGAACCATATTGTATTTCTTACCACGATATTTATTCATTTTAAGTATCAATTCTTGAATAATGATAGCATTATCACAAGATTTTCTATTTTTAAGGAAGCTAGCTTGAAAGGGGTTGATTAGAGTATTTAGGAAGGGCTTCAAACGATTAGTAATGATTTTATAAATAGTATTGCATAATCCTATGGGTCTAAAATTTTTTAAGTTATTCGCATTTGGAATCTTAGGAATTAGACATAGGAAGGTATCATTTATTCCTTTAGGAATAATGCCATTATTGAATACCTCCTGGCAAAGGCTAGTAACTGAGCTACCAATTATGTTCCAGTACTTTTGGAAGAAAAAAGTATGAAGACCATATGGGCTAGGAGCTTTGTAGGGTTTAAAGGAAAAGCAGGCCTTCGTAATTTCAGAATTTGTGATGGGATTATCTGACGAGGCTAAATCTATTTTGATAAAACATTTGGGGTCATTTTTTATACTATTCCCGTCACTAGAGGTATGCGAAGTGGTGTATACTTTTAAATTTCTTGTATAATTAATGATGGCTTCAGGATCATTAATCTAGTTATCTTGATCATTTTTAAAGAAAAAAAATTGTTTTTCCTTTTTCTATTTGTTGCCATAATTTGAAAAAATTTAGTATTCGCATCACCTTCATTTAACCAATAGATTCTTGAACGGAGCTTCCAGTAGTCTTCTTCAATTTTAAGGATGTTATTATAATCCTGTTTTAGAGATGATTTTAAAGCTTGTAGGAAAGTACTTGAGTGGTAGGATGATGAATTATGAATACCATTAAGTATAGCTAGGATACGTCTTTTATTTTTAAAAATGTCACCAAAAGTATTATTTTTTTCAAGTAGTGACATTATCCTTAAATGTGGATGTGGCTTGTGTGTAGGTTTTATTATACCAAGAGTTAGTTACCACGTTTAAGAATTGTGAGTGCTTACACCAAAAGGGTTCCAACCAGAATGGTTTGGAAAAATGGTGGCATTGTTTAGGAATGAGGTTAATAAGTAAGGGGTTATGATCCGAATCGGTTTTAGGTAGGTGGATTATAGAAGCATTAGGAAAATTTTGGATCCATTGATCATTAACAAAAACTTTATCAAGACGTTCCATAATAAGACTATTATTGGTGAATCTACGATTTGGCCAAGTGTATTTGCAACCCTTGTAACCAAGGTCTAATAATTTGCAATAGCTAAGACTAGGCCAAAGTTTTAGTGCACGTCTACGGTTCAAAGGTCTACCCCCTAATTTTTCATTATATCTAAAAACATTATTAAAGACACCACTAACTAGCCATGGGCCAATGTGACTATCCACAATACTTTTCATGTTTTTTCACATTTGGTCTCTAATAACAGAATTGTTACTAGCGTATATTGAAGAAAATAACCATTTAAATTTGTAGGACGTACCTCAACTGTTGCATGTATTTCATGATTTCTACGAACAAAATTGTGAACGTTCACTTTGGTATGATCCCAAAGTATAACTATACCACCAGCCTGGCCTTCCGCTGGCACTTCAATCAACTCTGAAAAACAAAAATCATTCATAAGAGAGGCATGAGCATGCATTCTAGTTTCAAGAAGGGTAACCATGCGTGGGCTGTGATGAACCATGAGCTCCCTAAAATTTCTTCGAAAATCCTCATTATTCCCATCTCTAGTATTCCAGAAAATGAAATTTGTGGGACTCATCATGTTAACAGTTTGAGTTGGCTTGTGCCCATTCTCCATCATTTCCTTGGAAGGGGTTGAGTCCCCTCCTTAGAGATGGGACTAGGATCATTTCCATGTTCCCTACCGTTGGATCCTGTGGTGGGCGAATGTCCATTGCACATTTGTATAGATTTTGAGGACATAAAAGGATGCGCCTCTTCTCTTGAGTTTCTTTAAACAAGAATACTTTTTCCTCGTTTAGGTTTCCCAATTCCACCATTAGTTCTCATATCAGGTCTATTTGGTCGATCATTTCCTCTTCCATTGGATTGCCAACATTTGGAACTACTGGAGGATTGAGGTTGATATCCTCCATGTGCATTTTCATGTTGGTATTTTGTGGTTGTTGTTGGGGTTGTGGTGTCTACTGCATCAAGATTGGGTTGAGTGCCGTTAGGGCTTCCGGTGGAAAGAAAGGGAGATCCAAACCTAGGTTTTGGGGTAGTATGGGCACTGGATTGAAGTGAGGTGGTACATTCCATTGGGCTCTCATCTCTTACACTAGATTTGGATTAATTGATGGTGCTAGTGGTTGTAAGTTGTTGTTCACACATACATGGTTCATGTAGTTGCTCATAGCAAGGTGTATACCTTCGACCACTAGTTGAGCTAAGTAGCATGGATTTTGGATTAGTATCACACTCTCCTGCCCATTGATCATAACATTGAACATAAGACCCTTCCCCATAAGCCCTAGTTCTATCCAGGACAGTGGGTGGTGGTCCTGTGACATTTGAGGTTGAACATAGATTATTGGGGTGCTTGGAAGTTGTTGTGAGAGTGGTGGGAGGTTTGCCATATTCATTGGACGTTGGTGGCGGAGTATTTGAATGAGTCGATATCTCCTCCGGTTGTTTAGTGGAATTCTTTGCATTGTTAGAGAGAATGTTGTCACTTAAATTAGGAGAGATTGGGTAATAGGGAATGATGACATCTACATGAATGCAATTTGGAAGGGTTAGCGTACTAGATATATTAGAAGATCCTGCATGCATTGTTTTGGCCACATGTCGCAAGTCCTATTCCATTTGTTCATTATGCAAAATTTGTGTGGGACATGTGTGGGTCAGTGTTGGAAACATTTTTGTCTTTTATTAAAGGGTTCATAGAACTAATTATATCAGAATTAGCAGGGTTGTTTGCTAGGTTATTCATTTGATTTTTCCTATTAGTTGTATTAGAGACGAGATTATCAGAGTTAATAGAGGTATTAGTAATGTCCGTAGAAATTGACATGTCTAAATTTCCAATGGTGTCATCCACGTCAAGATTATTAGGTAATATAGATTTATTTTGTTGAGAAATATTATCAAAAATAATGTGCTCACTACACAACTTAAAGAAGCAGTTTTCTAGATGAAAACCAATTGATTTCTCAACCATTATAGTATTTGTGGTATTGTCCATACGAGCATGGACCTTACTTCCTTAGCTAATGGACAAAGAGCTAGAGTATTTATTGATAAATTTTAACTTTTGAGTATTGATGTACTTAGTTGTGGAGGCATTAAATATTTTAATATCTATACCTGCCTCCATAGTAGTCTCTGTGACTTCACTTAGAGTTTTCTTCTGCAGTCTTCTTGGTTTCTGAAAAGATAGAGTGTGCCAGTCATCCTCATTGCTTATAACTTTATGTGATCGTTGAGCTTCTTGATGTTCTACTGTTGCCTCCCCATTATTCTCCACATGGGATAGTGGTATTAAGGTGGTAGGGAAGTGGGGTATAGTGTGGCCCAATGATCCACATAATTTGCATATAATTATGTCGCCTTCATATCAATTACTTGTTTATACTCTTCAATATGTATGAATTTTGCCACAGGTTGGTCCATCA
Organism: Nicotiana paniculata; assembly: GCA_005239505.1. Lineage (NCBI taxonomy): Eukaryota > Viridiplantae > Streptophyta > Magnoliopsida > Solanales > Solanaceae > Nicotiana > Nicotiana paniculata. Next base: position 7,899 of record ML343554.1, read on the forward strand.
GTAGTTTCACACATAATCTGGCATAACGCCCTCTTAAGGTAGATGATGTACAAACATCAATATTTAGGAGTCTACCAATTGAGTTTATAATTTTTTGGAGCATAATCCCATCGTAAAATTCAGTAGGTAAATTTGGAAGACGGATCCAAACAGCAGTACATATTTGTTTGGCATCAGAGGCTACAAAGCTTAGCTCTCACATTTGACACAAGAGAAAGTGACCAAATATGAACCATGGTCCATTCTAAAGAACTGAAGTCATACTTTCTTGTTTTTTGGAATTTTGCAATATAGTAATCTGCTCCTAGGACGATTAGAGGAAAATCTCTTTCACCTTCCACAAATCCTGGACTTTTTTCCTAAGGATTTGGTGAAGAATTCTTTTGCCTTGTAATTTTATAATTATGGAGTATTTCCAAGGTATATACATGCGATTACGATCTTCTTGAGAAAGGGAGCTTTTTCTTTCTTCAGATGTTGGTTTGTTATTTGCGTGCATGAGCCAGGAGGAAGTAAGCATGTTATTAGATATTGGGACGATAGTATCTGTTGACCCATGTCACTGAATGGGTTTTGAAGATTGACAAATATTGACAAGTTGAACCAGGTCCATCAAAGCATACACACCTGAACGAAGCAGTTGGCATAAGAATCGTACAAGCATAGGAGATATCAGTGATTGCTGAGTATCAAAGAACTAAGAGAATGTCTCCTAATACGAAAAGATTGCAAAGTGATGAAGAGAATAGAAGTTGAATTAAGCAAGGACAGAAACAAATGAAGGAAGTTGAGTTTGATAAGAACTTGTTCTCCCAGGTAGAACCGGACCAGAACTCAACAACTGACTTTATAAATACTCAAAGTATTACTGCTGAAACTCACGGCACAAAGACGCACAAAGACTAAATTGAATCAAGTTCTGAAAGCAAAATTCCCAGATATTTGCAAGCAGAAGTATTGTGCAAAGGCTACAGTTCAACTAGAAGAAACAGTTCCATCTGTTTATCAGTGAGTCTAGATGGTTGTAGTAGGAGTTTTAACATTGTATCTTTCAGCTTTAATAGAAGCAATTGTAATAGGTACACATTGTTCAAGTTAGAGTTAGCTTGNTTTTTGAGCCAGGTGTTTTCCAAGTAAAATATATGTGTCTTTACTTTACTGCTTTATTATTCCGCAAATAGTAGTAAGTAGTACACCAAGAAGAACCAGGTTCTTCTTATTAGACAGCACTCGAAAATTGGGTACTGCACAATTAACTTATAATATTGTGTAGTATTGACGTCTAAAACATCAATTGGTATCAGAGCAGGTTATCCTTGAAAAGGCTAACACCTTGGAAAAGATCAAGATGAGTGCACCACCTGGGAACTGGGAAGGTCAATCAACTGCAAGGCCACCACTCTTCAATGGCCAGTACTATTCTTGGTGGAAGAATAGAATGAAGGACCAACTTATTAGAGAGGACTATGAACTCTGGGAAATAGTCACTGATGGACCACTTGCAACAATGAAGAAAACTGCTGAAGTTGTAGATGTACCTAAGACTAGGGCTGACTGCACGACTAAGGATTTGAAGAAATGGGAGAAGAATGCCAAAGCAAAGAAGTGGCTAGTGTGTTGATTAGGACCATATGAATACAGTAGAATCCAAATTTGCACCACTGCCAAGGAAATCTGGGATACTCTACAAGTAGCCCATGAAGGAACAACTCAAGTGAAGAGGTCTAGAGGTACACTACTATACTCTCAGTATGAAAACTTCACTATGAAAGAAGGAGAGACAATTCAGGAAATGTACACAAGGTTCACAACCTTGACAAATGAACTCAAGTCTCTTGGAAGAATCATACTTGAAGAAGACAAGGTAGAGAAGATCTTGACAAGGGTTCTGCCTATCTCCTGGGAAAGCAAGATCACTGCTATCCAGGAATCCAAAAATATGGCAACCCTTAGACTGGATGAGTTGATTGGAAACCTCACTGCTTATGAACTCAGAAGGCAAACCATGAAAATGGATACCCCAAATAAGGAGAGAAGTCTAGCACTGAGGATCACTGAGGGGGCTGATCTGGAGGAGGATGAGATGGCCATGATAACCAAAGAATTCAGAAACTTTCTCATGAGGAGAAGGGCATTTCCAGGGGAGGAAACTTCAATAAGGCAAAGACACCAGAAAGTCAGCTAATGAGGGATGCTATAAATGTAGTAAGACTGACCATCTTATTAAAAGTTGTCCTCAGTGGGAAGTATAGTGGAAAAAGGGAAGATATGAGAGAAGGAACAGAAGGAAGGAACAAGTTCAACCCAAGACAAACACAACAAAGGCTATGGTTGCTGCTTGGGGGGAAAGTTCAGATGAAGAATCAGAATATGGTGAGATAGAAGATCAGGATCTCATGGAAATTGGAGAATCTGATGAGGAGACTTATGAAGAACCAGAGGTAAGTGTCTCAAAGCTTAAAACTAAAATAACGTTTTTATCTAAGGAGAAACTATCTGAGTTGCTACTTGACTCCAGAGATGATTCTGAGGAAACAACCAAAGAGAAGGATCAACTATCTAAAGAGTGTGCAATTCTAAAATCAAAATGCATGGACCTGGAGATAAGTGTCAGTGAATCTGAAAAGAAAAACACTGTCTTGATGAACCAGGTTCATCCACTCGAAACTGAGATTCTAGAGCTAAAATCTGAAAACTTAAAGTTAAGACTAGGATATAGTAAAAAGGTAGTTGATCACTCTCATGTCATGTTAGAAGAAAACATAGAAATATTAAAATATAAGATGTATGCCAAGGACGAGAAAATAAGAACTCTTAATGAACAACTTGACAAAGTCAAACATGAATTTGATCGAACCTATAAATGGAATAAATCATCTGGCGCCCTAATATGGCTTCAAGAGAATCACAGTAGCAACAAAAGAGGGATTGGTTTTGGGAGTCAATTGCATAAGTGGGATCCCAAAAGCAAGTATCTTACTCTCCCTGAAAATAAAATTTGCACCCATTGTGGGAAGCTGGCTACTATAAATACGAGTGTGCTCTAAAAGAGAAGGCCAGTCAGAAAAATGAGAGATTCATTAAAAAGAAAAATTGGCTACCAAACTGGGCCAGAAAAAATCTGATTCATCCATTCTCTCATAGAAAAGGACCCAAACTAGTTTGGGTTCTTAAAACTAACCCCTGATTTCCTTTTGTAGGTTCAAGTGAAAGGAGGCAGCCATATTTGGTACTTGGATAGTGGCTGCTCAAAGCATATGACTAGGAACATGAAACAGTTCCTTTCACTTGAAAGTCTCAAAGGAAGAAATGTCTCCTTTGGAAACGGAAAGAAAGGTGAAATTATTGGGGTTGGTAAGGTAGGTAAGGATGATACACGATCAATTGAACATATGTATCTAATAGATGGCTTGAAATATAGTCTGATCAGTGTATCACAACTATGTGACAGAGGTAACCTGGTTGCTTTTACTTCCACAAAATGTGTTTTGATTAACCTGCTTACTGACAATATTGTTTTGCAAGGAAAAAGAATGAATAACATCTATGTCATAGATTTGTCCACACTGTCTGAAAATGAACTCACTTGTCTAAGTGTGTTGGACAGTGATCCCCTCCAATGGCACAAATGACTTGGTCATGCAAGTCTAACTCAGCTTAACAAACTAGTCTCTAAGGACTTAGTGGTAGGACTTCCTAACATTAAGTTCAAGGAAGACAAAGTTTGTGAGGCATGTGCCAAGGAGAAGCAGGTAAGGTCCTCTTTCAAAAGTAAGAAAATGGTCAGTACCACCTGGACGTTGGAACTGGTTCATATGGATCTATGCGGTCCTATGAGAACTTTAAGTACAGGTGGTAAGAGATATGTGATGGTACTAGTTGATGATTTTTCAAGGTTCACTTGGACCTTATTCCTGTCATCTAAGGATGAAGCATTTGATATGTTCACCTCATTTGTTAAGAAAACTCAAAATCAATTGGGACATCAACTGGCATCAATAAGATCTGACCATGGTACTGAATTTGAGAATACTAAGTTTGCTGAGTTCTGTGATGAACATGGTGTTAATCATAACTTTTCTGCTCCTAGAACCCCACAGCAAAATGGGGTTGTTGAAAGGAAAAACAGAACTCTTGAAGACATGGCAAGAACCATGCTTATATCAAGAAAACTACCTCACAGCTTCTGGGCAGAAGCAATTAACATTGCATGCTACATTATTAATAGATGCATGACCAGACCTCTGGTAGAGAAAACTCCCTATGAATTACTTAAAGGGAGAAAGCCCAACATATCCCATCTTAGGGCTTTTGGATGCAAGTGTTATGTGCATAATAATGGCAAAGATTCTCTAGGAAAATTTGATCCCAGAAGTGATGAGGGAGTGTTCTTGGGATATTCAACACATAAAAAAGCTTATAAAATATACAATAAAAGAACTATGTGTGTAGAAGAAAGTATACATGTTGTCTTTGATGAAACTAACACTTTATCTGAGAGACAGGAACCAGAAGATGAGGAGCTTGGACTAGTGAGGAGCAATGACCACATTGAAGCACCTATGACAGATGGAACAGGTGATGGACCAGGTTCAACAACCCCATACAACTTGACAGGGGGAATTCTGCATGGAAATACTGGACCTGATCCTGTTCCACAACTACAAGACAACATGGAACAATACAGAAGTGAACAACTGATACTCAAATCACACAGATATCAGAGTTCTCACCCTCTTGAGAATATCATAACAGACTTGAGATCTGGAATCAAAACTAGATCCTCCTTGAAAAATTTGTGTGCGTTTGATGCATTTCTATCCTTGATTGAACCAAAGAACATTGTTGAAGCCCTGCAAGATGCTGATTGGGTAACAGCCATGCAAGAAGAGCTGAATCAATTTGAGAGGAGTCAAGTATGGAACTTGGTACCCAGGCCACTAGACATATCAGTAATTGGCACCAAGTGGGTCTTCAGGAACAAGCTCGATGAGGATGGAACTGTTACAAGAAATAAGGCTAGACTGGTTGTTCAAGGATACAGCCAAGAAGAGGGAATTGACTATGATGAGACCTTTGCTCCTGTGGCAAGATTGGAGGCAATCAGACTTCTTATAGCATTTGCTGCACACATGGAATTCACTCTTCATCAGATGGATGTAAAGAGTGCCTTTCTTAATGGCTATTTGAAGGAAGATGTATTTGTAAAACAGCCTCCTGGTTTTGAAAGTAAAGAGTCACCTAATCATGTATATAAACTTGACAAGGCTCTCTATGGTCTCAAGCAAGCGCCTAGAGCTTGGTACGAGAGATTGTCAAAATTCCTGCTGGAACATGGGTACAAACGAGGCAAGATAGACAGTACTTTGTTCCTAAAGGGAAAGGTAAAATATCTTCTGATTGTGCAAATATATGTTGATGATATCAAATTTGGGGTAACTACTGAAAACCTTAGCAAGGAATTTGCTACATTAATGGGGAGTGAGTTTGAAATGAGTATGATGGGTGAGCTAACCTTCTTCTTAGGCTTGCAATCAAACAAACTCCACATGGCACAATGATACATCAACAAAAGTATGTGAAAGAACTCCTCAAGAAATTCAAAATGGAGGATTCAAAGGAGATAGATACCCCAATAGCCACAACTACAAAATTGGATGTGGATGAACCTGGTTCATCCGTTGATCAGAAGACATACAGAGGGATGATTGGGTCTCTACTCTATCTTACTGCAAGTAGACCTGATATTGTGTTCAGTGTGGGACTATGTGCTAGGTTTCAAGCCAATCCAAAGGAGTCCCACCTCACTGTAGTAAAAAGAACTTTAAGATATCTGAAGGGCACCACCGAACTGTGCCTTTGGTATCCCAAAGGTAGTAATTTTAACCTTGTAGGATATGTTGATGCTGACTATGCAGGTTTCCTGGTTGACAGGAAAAGTACTTCAAGCATGGCTCACTTTTTGGGCTCCTGCCTTGTATCTTGGGCCACCAAGAAACAAAATTCAGTAGCCTTGTCTACCGCTGAGGCTGAATATGTGGCTGCAGCCTCTTGCTGTGCCCAGTTGCTATGGATCAAGCAACAACTCCTGGACTTTGGTATAGATGTGGGACGTATTCCTATTTACTGTGATAACACTAGTTCAATTAGTATGACTAAGAACTCGGTTCATCACAATAGAACTAAGCACATAGATGCTAGACACCATTTCCTGAGGGATAACTATGAAAAGGGAATGATCTCAATTGAATTTTGTGCTACTGATCGTCAAATTACTGATATATTTACCAAAGCATTGAGTAGGGAGCATTATGAGAGAAACATGCTTGAATTAGGGATGATTAAGATCACTTAATTGAAAAACAGAATTGAAAAAAAAAGAAAGTTTTTTTTGGCTAGAAATTTTTAATTAGGTACTTAATCAGATTAATCATTGTTCAGTACTATGTCTTTATTGCCATACTCTTTTTCCATGTATTAATATGATTCCCTAGTCACTAATGATGTTTCTCTATCTTTGTGAATCAAGGCAAAATAAAGATTTTTAACAGGATGAACCTGGTTCATCCATGATGGTTTACGTGACTAACAAGGTACGTTCTCATCTCCATACATGTATTAATTCAAGTACAGTCATACATGAGCAGGACTCTATCCATTTATGGTTCAAATTCAATTCTCATACTTACCCAAATAATAAACCAGTTTCAAGAAGTCCCGTCTCAATTAATTAGCCTAGTGTTAAAGGGAAAGTAACTGTCTAATCAATGTCCAATCGCTAACAGTTCTTAATCGATTAGGATCCTACTTGGGTTAATACACTTCCGTTGTAATCTCCCCAGCCACAAGTTATAAATAGGCCATCATTACCAATTGTGCATAGAACAACAGTCGAACCTTGTTCAACTTAATCAACTCAAAATCCCCACTGCCTGTTATTTTCTTCTCTCTCTAACAAAATCAAAATCATGTCGTCTCTTCCACCAGCTTCTTATGACTCATCACCAAACAGAGATTATGATGGGGGAAACTATGAATCCAACTCAAACTCTCCCTCAGTCTATAGTTCCGAGTCTCCTGAAAAATCATCAACCCCAGAACACTCTACAATCCCTGAACCCACACCAAACCCTACCCCAGCCCCCAAAACCCGTCGTGTTAAGGTTCTTGCACGTAAATCTGTGGCTTTTGGTTCAAGAGAAAAATTCTTGGAAGAATTTTTACGTGCTGAGGAAGGCTCCAAACCAGAATCATCCAATGATTCATTCAAATCAGCCAATGAAGATGAAGCACCTGGTTCATCCAGTGCTGAGAAAGGTAATACTGAAGTTACCTCTGATTTGAATTCTGCTAAAAATCAATTTGTGTTGGTGGGGTCTGTGGTGGATGTGGAAGTGCCAAGAAGGTAAAGAAAATTTAGGAAAGAGAAAAATATTGAGAACGAGGGTGAAGTAGATGTGAGGGGATCAGGGGAGGATGGTACCACACTTGCAATTTGTGGCCTCATTCTTGAAAATCTTGAAAAAGATGTCATGGTTTTAGGGGGAATTACTGAAGTTGAGGAAGCTGCTACTGGGTTGGAGAAGTTAATGAAGGAAATAGATGAACATGTTTCTTCTGGGGAAGAAACTTTGGTTGAAAGACTGAAGAAGTTGGGGGACTCATACAACCCCAAGAAGAGAAGGACTCCAAAGTCCAAAAAGTCTAAAGCCTCAGTTCCTTCAAAGAAAAGGAAGACTGCTGATTCTGTTGGTATACCTGTTCCTAGGGTACGTGCTACGAGAAATACTGTACGAGAAGAGGAGGAGAAATTGGAAAAAGCTCTGCAAGAGAGCAAAAGAAAGAAGGCAGAGAAGGGGAAAACAAAGGTAGGGGAACCTGTTATTGTTGACGATGAAGGGTTGTTGGACCTGGTCCAACAAGAAGATGAGGCTGCTCCAGTATTTATCAATACACCCAAGCCCAAAAAGGCTAAGACTTCTTCAAAGAAGTCAGCTACTGTGTCCATCACCACTGAGAGTACTGCTTCGAGGACAAGGTCTAAGATAAAGAAGGTGAAGAAAGTACAGATTGTTGGGAGGGATGATGATCCAGAATGGAGTGGAAAGGAAGAGAAGGAGGTTGGAGAAGTGTCTACTAACAGAGTTTCCATGTTTGGAAAGAGAAAAATCTTGAAGGGAAAATTGTTGAAGGATTTGGAGGAGCCTGGAATGAGGTATTTACTGGATTTTCTAGCAGCACAGGGCTGGAAGGACATGGTCCTTCGCATGAAAGGCAGGCTGGTCAGAAATGAAGTTGTGGAGTTCATGAGGAATGCCACAGTCATTGGAGGCAGGGTCACCTCATTGGTAAAGGGAGTTGGAGTCTCCTTTGATGCTCAAGAACTGGGAGTCATTCTAGACATTCCACCTGAGGGTTATGAATACTACACGAGGCAGAGATGGACTTGTTTAGATGGAATAGCCTCATCTCTCAATATCACTAGATTCTTCTGCGACAATGAGAAGGAGCTTGAACCCAGGGCTGTGTACAAGAGTGAGATGAAGCCTGAGCACAAACAGTTCTTTGAATTTGTGATCAAATTCCTGCTGCCCAGACAAGAACGAAGACACACTGCTAACTACATGGATTTAACCCTCATGGAGTGTCTGTACAGAGGAGAGCAGATCAATTGGCCAGCTTTTATCATCCAGCTCTTGGACAGAGTGGTGAATGGAACCAAAGCCCATGCGATCTCTTATGGCTTTATTCTGACTTCAGTTCTTGCTCATTTTGGAGTTCCTACAAAGAAGGCTGAGATGGCTACTGCTAAGGATTTCTTTGGGAAGGACACTCTGCTGTCTTGTGATTATACTGTCAATACCCCGGCAGATGAACCTGGTTCATCTCGGAAGCAACCAGTCAACAGCAAGGTTCGTACTCTGGTGCAGGAAAGCGAGTTAAAGGATATGGAGATTCTTCAATTGTAGTCTGGCTTAATTGAGGTGGAAGCTAGCGTGATGCTCTCAAAGTTGAGTTAGCAAAGGAGAAGGAGAAAAATGAAGGTGTTTTACACCAAATGTTGTCCCTTCTACAAACCAAGAACCCAGCCTCATCTGCACCCCCCAGCCTTAGGAATGTCCAGTGCTACCCCTCCAAACCTATCAAGTGCCCAGTTCGGGACAGTGTTGTTTTGAAAAATTTCTCAATTTCTTATTTAGCTTACATTATTAGTTTCTTGTGATGATTAATCATGTTTGCACCTGCAGTTGCCTAAATTGTCCATGAGTAAGAATTAAAACTGGTAAGTATCATTTTGCAACTTTTCGATGATGCCAAAAAGGGGAAGATGTGCTGTGTGATATTTATAACCTAATGAACCTGGTTCTCAATGATTAATGCTTAAAAATATACAAAGTATTTGAAGTGTATACAGGATAAAAGCACACAGTCTGTCATCATCAAAAAGGGGGAATTTGTTGGCCCATGTCACTGAATGAGTTTTGAAGATTGACAAATATTGACAAGTTGAACCAGGTCCATCAAAGCATACACACCTGAACGAAGCAGTTGGCATAAGAATCGTACAAGCATAGGAGGTATCAGTGATTGCTGAGTACCAAAGAACTAAGAGGATGTCTCCTAATACGAAAAGATTGCAAACTGATGAAGAGAATAGAAGTTGAATTCAGCAAGGACAGAAACGAAGGAAGGAAGTTGAGCTTGATAAGAACTTGTTCTCCCAGGTAGAACCGGAAATACTCAAAGTATTACTGTTGAAACTCACGACACAAAGACACACAAAGACTAAATTGAATCAAGTTCTGAAAGCAAAATTCCTAGATATTTGCAAGCAGAAGTATTGTGCAAAGGCTACAATTCAACTAGAAGAAACAATTCCATCTGTTTATCACTGAGTCTAGTTAGTTGTAGTAGGAGTTTTAACATTGTATCTTTTCAGCTTTAATAGAAGCAATTGTAATAGGTACACATTGTTCAAGTTAGAGTTAGCTTGAAGTCTGTAGAAATTAGCTAGAGGCTAGTTGATACAAAGAGGATTAGAGTTAGTCCTAGGATTACAAAAGAATTTATTTTGTAAGTCCGTTTGGCTCAGAGTTTTTAGTGAAGTGTTTGAGCAAATCCTACTGAGGAGTAGGTCGTGGTTTTTTCACTTTTTGAACCAGGTATTTTCCAAGTAAAATATATGTGTCTTTACTTTACTCCTTTATTATTCCGCAAATAGTAGTAAGTAGTACACCAAGAAGAACCATGTTCTTCTTATTCGACAACACTCGAAAATTAAGTACCGCACAATTAACTTATAATATTGTGTAGTATTGAAGTCTAAAACAACAATATTAATAATGATATCCATATTTTCCTCTCCTAATTAATTTGTCCTTTAATGTGGTTTGTGGACTTCCAGGCGTTTGAGGAATATATTTCTTGCTAATATCAGTATCCATGCTTGACCTGGGATATTGGAAGATGTATTTGGGTACATACTACTAAAAAAATACTTTTCACCAAAACAAAAAACTTGACAAACAGACTATTAGTTGGGTAGTGACAGTTGCCTTTCCCGAAGGTGATAAATTTTCCAAGCATTCATTATTTTGTCTCATATTAATTGTTAGTGATTAGTGGATATATTTGTTAGACTTTAAGTGACATAAATGGTGACTGAACTCTTTAATGGCAGATGACTGCACTTTTGTTTCTCAAATTAATTTAGGAAATTTAGGTTGTATACTTATTTTAAAGATTTAATCACTAAACTAAAACAATTTTTTTGATTATTACAAATGGTATATATCACGTTTGTAACATAATATAATATCTTTTAAAAAATTATATATACAGTGATCTATCCGAGATTGGATTTGTCTTTCCAATACTTTGAAAAGTCAATTCCAGTTCCATCGATGATATTTTCATTTTCTTATTATCTAAATTTCCTCATAATATTTCTGTAACATTGTGGGAATATGACACACAGTTTTCCTTCTCTATCATCATTTCTTTCATCTTCTACGCCTCTAAGAGCCCGTTTGGACAGAAACTTATTTTACTTTTTCAATTTATTTTTTTCCGAAAGCAGTGCTTAGCTATAAAATTTTCAATTTTCACATGAAGATAAATTTTAAATTTTTTGAAATTTTGAAAAACTCTAAAAAGTCGTTTTTCAAAATATTTTCGCTCAAATCACTCACAAAACTTCAAAGCATCACAAAATAATATTTATGTCCAAACACAACTCTAATTTTCAAACACCATTTTCATTAAAAAAGATTTTCAATTTTTTTTTTGAATTATACCATTCTTATGTCCAAACGCCCACTAAGTTATTTTACAATACCCTTCGTTGGTAACCCAAATGTTACAATTTTATAAAGCATGGTGAGGTTTTTGTGTCGATGGAGCACCATATGATTGCTAGCTTTAATTTGTTTCTTGGATTTTTTTTATTCCACCGACCACCGTGTACTTTATATTTCCATTTCTTTTGGATTTATATCGGTTATAGATTGGGCTTTTCTAAAGAGGAAATAACACTAAATGCCTATTACTCCCAAATTATTTATCCGGATTTACTCATTTGGAAACTAATTACAACTCCTACCTAGGTAATCTAAACTTATTACCAGTAAATTCACTTGCCTTTTCCCTTTTAATTTGCTTTAAGCTTTTACTTAGCGTGAGGGGCAAATTGAAAATGCAAATCTTTTTTTCGTTTTGTTTTATTCTATGACTTGAATTCCAAGACTTCTGACTTCTGCAAAATATTAATCTATCATTGAAGGACCTTGAAGCTTTGAAACTCATAAATTAGGTTTGTTGAGTTTGTGCTTATTTTGATCCAATTGTGACCGAGTATGTTCGAAATGTTAATTGGAGGACGTGGCTATATTCTGAGTCAATTTGGTGGAGATTTTAGAGTAAATTTTTAAATTTTAGGTTGAAATTGAGTTGAAAGGCAAAGAAGACAGATTTGTACTGTATAACAAAATGTTATAATATATACTGTATTGGTATAAAATAATTAATTCAAGAGTATATAATTAACTACAATAGTATACTACTAATTTTTTTGAAGGAATGAACCAATCCTCTATATACCAAAATAATATATTATAAACCATTTGGGTTAATTCAATAGTGTATAATTTATTGCGTTGAATTGGCGAAGAAGAATGTATACTGTATACTAGTTTGGTATACAATTCATTCCAATGATATACTATTATAGTATGCTATATAATGTAACTGTATACTCTTACAGTTAGGTCCATTTAGAATTTTTTAAAATTTTTATTGACAATTAATATTATTTCAATTTAATAATTGAATTAAAGAAATATTTAACTCTTTGTGTATAATTGTATACCTTGTTGGCATAGCTATATACTATACTGGTATCATATGTTAGTTAATTTTTTTGGTTGTATTAGCTATATTTAATTGGTACACAATTTGATTTTCTTTAGTAATAGAATAAAAAAAGAATAATAAAAAATAGTGAAAACAATAAATAAAATTAGATTATGAAGAGAAAAAGAATATTAAAAAAAGAAGTTAAATGAAATTAGAAAAGGAAAAAAGAAAAAAATAAGAAGAAAACGAGAAAAAAGAAAAGGAGAAAAGAAAGAAAAATGGGAAAAAGAAAAGAAAAGAAGCATAGAAATAGAAAAGAATTGGAGAATAAAGAAAAAACTCCCCACAAAAACTACTATGGGTAGGAAATGTAATTAATTTGATGGGTAGAAAAATAAATGGGTAGACAAGGGTAAATAGTTTTATTTTGATGGGTAGGTGTGTCATTCTCTCTTTTCTAAAGCCTGTAAAATTTTGGGAATTTGGCATGGTATAACTATGTACACATAATTAGGAGAAAAAAACTCTAGTTATAAGTATTGACATTAGATAGCCAATAAATATATATATTACAACAATAATATGTATATTACAATTTTATTTTCCTTCTTTGTATACATCAACATATATATCCAAACTTTATTTTTCTTCTTTGTATCTAAAATATGAAATTATAAATATAGTTGTCTATAATTTATTATTGAAATAAGTATACAACACATAATTTATTGGGGATATACACAAATATATATAAGCTAGAGATATATTGATATACAAGATGAAAATTAGAATGATTTTTGTTAATTAAAAAAATGTATTTACGCATAAATCAAGGCCCAATAAATCATATAGGAATTTTTACATTCCTATGCACTATATGAAACTATATTACCCTCTCTACTCAAGTTTTACTATAATTACATATTATATACCTAATTACCAGTTATGTACATTCTAAGAGAATTAATGATAATAATTATTGCCTTAAAAATACTCTAACGTATCTTCCACTCCCCCCCACATTTCTCTATCCACATCCCATCCTCCTCCCCAACGTATCTTGCACAAGAGAGAAACAATTCTACCATTTGGGTAGGACTCCACAACAGGGTGCTCGCCCGCCAGCACCAGCACCAGTCCCTCCACCACCCGCCCAGCCAGCTAGGGATGGATTTCAGCCAGCTAGGGATGGACCTCAGCCAGTTAGGAATGGATCTCAGTCAGATAGGGGTCACCCGACAGGGGGAGGCAGATCAGGGGGTGGTCAAGTCCGTTTTTATGCCCTCCCAGCCAGACCAGATGATTTTGTTTCAGACGATGTGATTCCAGGTACACTTTCTAACTCGTTCGAGGACGAACATTTGTTTAAGAGGGGGAGGATTTAACGACACGGTCGTTCGTTCTAAGTATTTATAGCCCAATTTCTCTTATCTATGCTTATTTATGTGTTGTATAATTATGTTGAGTTGTGTCGAGTTGGTAATTGGGTTCAGAGTAGTTTTGGAGTGAAATGATCATTTAGTTTCTTAGTTAGGAAGCTAAGTTACAAAAGTCAATCGGAAGTTGACTTAGGAGTAAACAAACTCGGATTTGGATTTTCATGATTTGATTAGCCTCGTTGGGTGATTTTACGCTTAGGAGTGTGTATGGAACGTAATTTGGAGGTCTGTGGTAAAATTAGGCTTGAATTGGTGAAAGTTGAAAATTTGGCGATTTTGGTCGGCTGTGAAAAATTAGGTATCGAGGTCGGAATGAAATTCCGGAAGTTGGAGTAGGTTCGTATATCATTTTGGATGTGTGTGAAAAATTTGAGGTCATTCGGACATGGTTCGATAGGTTTCGATGTCGTTGGCAATTTTTGGAAGTTTAGAAGTTCTTAGGCTTGAATCCGAGGTCGATTTGGTATTTTTGGTGTTGTTTTGGGTGTTCCGGAGGTTCGACTAGGTTCGGGTAATGATATATGATTTTTTGGAATTATTTGTTGAGGTCCTGAGGGCCTCAGGATGATTTCGGATGGTTAACGAGAAGTTTGGAATTTGGAAAATACAGTTGGAAGCTGCTGGTGTAAGGCTACTGGTGTGGCCGCACCTGCGGATCGGGAGCCGCAGGTGCGATGATCGCAGATGCGGAAAATAGAGGCCTGGAATTAAGCGCAGGTGCGGAAGAGAGGATCGCGCCCGCGAGCCCGCAAGTGCGAAGGGCAAGCCGCAGGTGCGAGGTTGGGCATTTAAGTGGGTTCCGCAGGTGCACACCTGGGACCGCAGGTGCGGAACTCCCTGGCAGAACCTATATAAGTAATCCTTCACGAAATTTTACCCTTTTCCCTCCATTGTTGAACGGGTTTTTGAGCTAGGGCAGTGTTTTTCAAGGGAGAATCAAGAGTCATCACTGAGGTAAGTTGTTTGGGATTAATTACACACGTTTATGATGTTTCTCTATTTATTAGGCATGAAATGTGTAGGAGTTTAGGGTGAAATTGAGGGAGTTAGGGCTTGAGTTTTAGAGAGATTTAGGTAGGGATTTGAGGGACCAAACAGAGTCCGATTTTAATAAATTTTATATGGTTATACTCGGGAGAGGATGAGGGTTTTGATTCTTCCATTGTTGACCGATTTCGAGACATGGGCCTGGGGCCGGGTTTTGGCCGATTTCGAATTTTTGGCATATTTATGCAGTTTTATTGTGGAATTCGATTCTTTAGACTATGTTGATAGTAGTATTCTGATTTTGGTTAGGTTCGGAGCTTTTTGAGATCAAGTTGAGAAGCGAGGGCATCCCGAAATAGGATTTTACGCAGTTGAGGTAAGTAACAGTTTTAACTCTAGCCTTGAAGGGTATAAACCCAGAGAATTTGATATCATGTTTGTTTAACCAAAGAATTAGACCCTTTAAATAAAGCTTATTTTTAAGATGAATACGGGTTACTGATAATCAAGATAAGGGGAAAATGAATAATAGACAATATTGCAGAAATAAAAGATTGTCGTTGATCGTATTCGAGAATCAGATGCCTTTACAAGTTGTATTCCCCTCCCTTATATAGGAGATTATTAAAACGTACGACT
The DNA here is from genome assembly GCA_005239505.1 of Nicotiana paniculata. Taxonomy (NCBI): domain Eukaryota; kingdom Viridiplantae; phylum Streptophyta; class Magnoliopsida; order Solanales; family Solanaceae; genus Nicotiana; species Nicotiana paniculata. The sequence continues at coordinate 23,318 of ML343554.1, forward strand.
CTTGCTATGGTTACTCATTAATGACTAATTATGACATTAATGAGGCGTTACAAAGGATAACGGTAATTGGGGTTCAGTTACATAACGTTCGAGTAATCAATTGTGGGTCCCTGAATCTGCTCGTAGCTTTGTCTAGATTCATTCTGACCATGCCTTTCTCCCATTTTGATCAAGTTGATTTTCCCATGGCTGATAAGTTCGTGGGTTTACTGAACCGTGTCTCTTTGTACCGTATCTCTTCAAGGAGTCACGTCCAGCTGTCGCGTTTTCCTGTGTCCATGTGACTAGCTGATTTGTCAAAAGCTGGCTTAAGTGTGAAACTTTTTTTACCAATACAGATAGTCCCCCCACTTACCATATATTTAGCGATTAATATTTGGTAAGTGGATATTCATTTATGGCGGGAATATTTTGCCGCCGCTTTTCCTTGAATCATTGTATCCTTCTCTGCACCATAGGCGTCGTTTGTCACTTCCATTTAATGCTCATACCACGTGTCCTTTTCGGATTGGTTCTGCATTTACTCGGCACCTTTTAGGGATTTTTGCGGCTGTGCCAGTCCCGAAGTGACATCTTCAATTATGACTTTTCATCATTATTTTCCTTTTTCTTCATGTTTGACGGTTGTCTTCAAGTATAAATACATGTTTTCTTTTCTTTGCTTCCACGAAACACTTTTCTAACTTTGTCTTTTGTAAAGAACTTTCTTATCTGCCCTTGTAAACATGTCTTCTTCAAACCAACCTCAAAGAGTAATAGATATTGAAAGTTTAGCGCCTTCTTCTGCTCTGACTAGGAGTCGGAGGGGTGGTAGACTTAGAAGTCTAGGATCCACTCCTTCGAGGGGCTCTTCTTCTTCTCAGATAGTTCCTCCTCCTTCCACTAGATCTCTAGTTTCTCCGAGATTTAGGGTTTCTCGGTCTTTGTCTAGAGGTAGAGGCGAATTCCTTCGTGAACCTGGAGTCGATGAAATTTTCCCTGCTGAGTTTGTTTTTGCTAGGGATAGTCAAGTTCTTGTAGATCAATCTTCTTCTCTTAATAGTGTAGAAAGATATCCAACCCTTATAACGTCCCTTGTTCGAAGGGAGTGCTTCTGGAAATCTGAATTTCCTGTCTATATTCCGAATAGTAATCAAAGAATAACGTCTTACAAGATGAGATATTCTTTTCTTTATACGTATCCTTTCACTTTAGGGTTTAGACCCCCCATTGACTCAGTTATAATCGAGTTTTGCCATTTTTTCAATATCTGCTTAGGACAGGTCGGCCCGCTTATGTGGTGAGTTGTCACATGCCTTAGGAGTTTGGCTTCTTTAGCCTCGGTTCCTTTTACCTTCAACCATCTTATTCACCTCTACTGTCCTACCTTATTTCGTGAAGGATTTTTACTCTGACTGTTAGAAGCAAAAGATGCCGGTAACCCCTGGAGACGATAAGGATAAGGGCTGGTACCTCCGGTATGTTTCTGTACCCACTGCTGGTTTAGTGGGTGAAGAAAATCTTCACTTCCCTGAGAAGTGGAATCGCGCACGTGAGTATGCTTTAGCTCACATTTACTTCTTCTTGTCTTGACTTGAGATGTTTTATTTAACACCGTATCTGTTTTGTTTTTCTCAGCAATCATGAATACTGTTGAGAATGTCTCCGGTATTCGTGATTGGGTAGAAAAATTGTTATTTGTTGCTCCTTCAGAAGAAAGATCTTGGAAATACCTCGCTGGGAGGTATGGTTGGCAATTAAAGACCCACGGTANAGTTCATCTTTCTCGAAGAGGAAGATTAGTGAGTCTCGTTCCATAGAAGAAGAGGAAGAGGGTGCTTTAGTGCACAGGCCATAGAGAAGGCGAATGATTTTAGATGATGAGCCTACTGCCCTTGCCTTCCGTGTCTGTGATTAAGCCCCCTATCTTTGATGATCTTCCACATTCCCCTATTCACGGTGGTATTGATCTTGCTGCTGACGACGTCCCTTTGGCTNACTTCTGTGTCTGTGATTGATCCCCCTGTCATTGATGATGTTTCACATTCCCCTATTCATGATGGTAATGATCTTGCTCCTGACGACGTCCCTTTGGCTGCTGTCTTTCATGCTTCTTTGAGAGAAGTTGTTTCATCTATTCATTTGGCTATCTCAACTTCTGCTACTGCTTTTCCTGTAACTTTTTCAACCCCTCAACTTTCTGTTCCTGCTTCTTTGCCCTTGGCTCTCTAGCTCCTCATCCTTCCGTGACTGTTGTTGTTCCATATCTTCCTGCTTCAATGCCTTCCGTTAGGGAAATAGGGTCTTCCAGCAGAGAGATGCGGCAGGTGGTAATAGAGGTTCCAGCTGAGGGAAACCTTTTCAAGAAGACGGGTGAGCCTGAAGTGTGGCTCAAGCCTTTGATAGGTCCCATTGAGAAAGCAAAGCTAGCTAGCCACGATGCTCTTACATGGGCTAATGTGGTCGTGCATACCTCTTTGAAGGTATGGTGTAAGTTACCCTCTTTCACTCTCGTATATGAAATTTACCATATATGACTGGTTTATTTCTTGTAGATTAACCTTATAGGCATGGAGCTTATGAAGAGGATTTCAAACACAGACCAAGAGACAAGAGAGTTGCAGGCAGAAGTTGATAATTGGAAAGCACATTATGATAGCCTAAGGATTGACATGGATGCTTTAGAAGAGGAAAAAAGTACCTTGAAGCGGTAGATGAGAGTTATGGTAGCAGAACTAGCAGCAAAGCGGGCTTCTTGCAGTCAAGCTGATAAAGATAGGAGCGTTCTGGAGTCTTTGTTCGCGGAGCAGATGTCCCGTGCCTTAGAGGAGATTAGAGACTTGAAGAACTTGCTGGGACAGAAGGAAGAATACTCAGGCGAGCTCGTGTAATCACTCACTCGTACTCAAGAAGATCTTCGTAGGGATTTAGACGAAGCTCAAACTTTAGAGGAGTCGATTGTTCCATTAAGGGCCGCTCATGAAGCTGTGGAGGAGGAGAAGGACGGGTTGAGAGCTAAGCTTCAAGTGTGGGCAAAAGATTATGAAGATTTGGAAGAGGTGGTTGTTGTCGATGTGAGCTAGGCGTATATGAATTCTAACCTTGACACATTGATGGAAATAAGTCAAAAGCGTTTTGACCTTAGTGCTGAAATAGTTAAAACTAAGGAATCCATGGAGAAGGCTCCACAGGGTCATAACCTCTCTTCACCTGATGGTGAGATTCCATCCGCTCATGCCTCTTTATCCCCAGTTTCTCCCGCTCCTTCTGCCACTGAAGTCAACCCCTCTCTTGAAAAGATCTAGCTGGTTTATCCCTTTTTTCTTTTTCTTTTTCTTTATATCAATTGGTGATTACCCCCAGTCCCATCGGGGGTAAATTTGGGTTTCCTTTAAGTCCCCAAATGACAACTTAGGGGCACAAGGTAAATATAAAAATCTTATACGGCTAAGTATAAGTTAATACTTAGTTTTAGCCATTTTAATATATAAATGTTAGTTTGTTGAGTTTCTGTTTCACTCTTTAAGTCTTTTGCATGCTTTATTTTTCGAGGTTTTAGTTTTACCTTCGAGTTTTGCATGTGGAATGCTTTAGACTACTCGTACCTTTTTTATAATAGGCACGGTGTCATATTAAATGTGTGCCTTTTTGTAATAGGCATAGTTTATGGAAGAGGGCCCTTTATAATCGACATGAAGAAGACGTCTCAACTTCATGATAATGCAATAGAGTGATAGAAATTTTACAGATGTTTAAGAATGTTTCCAAGAAAAGTTTTTTGTTTGAACTTCCATGACATTTTACATGTGTTTGGTTATCGTCTAAAACTCACGTTTGCAACTGTTTTTTATTTAACAGATTTGATATACTCTTGTATTTCATAACTGTTTTTCATAGGTAACATTTTTTCGATTTAATACAAGGAAATAACTGTGTTTTACTAGTAACAGTTTTTATAAAGATTGGGGTTTTTACCCGCAACTGTTTTGGAAACAGTTTTCTAATAAGTACGAGGGAAATGTTTTCTTATTCGTAACTGTTTTTATTTGATAACAGTTTTTTGAACAAATACAAGAATTTTGATCTTTCATCCATAACTATTTTATTTGAGAATAGTTTTTTGAATGAGTATATTGATGATGATCTTTTACCCCTAACTATTTTTGTTACAATTGAAAAGATGTACATTTCTTTCTCGTGACTAACATTTTGCCTTTCAACCTGAATGTGTTCGAAGGTTTTTGCTTTTCGCATTAGGCTTTGTATTTGGATGGCTCTTTTGATTTCTTTTGATTATGCTTGAGTCACTTGTCTCATTGGGTAGATGGGTCTTTAGGCTCGAGCTTTTGACTTTCTGATAATCTTCTTTGCTTCGTCTTAGCCTTCCATACTGTATAGTCCCNAAATATTCCGGACTCGAAGGTATATAGTTTTTTAGATGATGAATGCTTAACCCTTTTAAAACGTCCATCAGAAATTTTAACACTAGACCGGGAATTGTATTATTTCCTCGTGTCTTTGCAGGTCTAATATCATCATCTGGTGATGGGTTGCCTTTATGCCTATCATCTAAAAAAGTTAGTAAAATTTTTAAATGTTCAAAATAAAATCGAACATGTGATACCTGACGGTGGGTATTCTTTTCTTTTAGAAGTAATACTTCTTTAGATGGATTGCGTACCAACTTGTTGGTAGAACTCTGTCGTCCGTAGTTTCCAACTCATAGGCGCCTTTCCCATCTATGCCTCGGATTTTGTAAGGTCCTTCCTAGTTTGGATTTAGATTTCCTGCACCTGCTTCTTTTGTTTATTGAAAGACTTTTTTGAGGACGAAGTCCCCAATTTTAAAGTACCTGAGATGAGCTTTACGGTTGTAATAACGCTCTATGATTTGTTTTTGAGCTGCCATCCGTATCAATGTTGCTTCTCTCCGTGGTTCGAGCAGGTCCAGGTTAGTCCTTAATTCGTCGTCGTTTTTACCTTCCATGGCTGTCGAGAACCTTATACATGGTTCGCCAATCTCCACATGTATTAAGTCTTCTGAACCATAAACAAGTGCGAACGGAGTTTCTCCCGTGGCTATTTTTGAAGTTGTTCTGTATGCCCATAGCACCGTTGGTAACTCATCAGGCCAAATTCCTTTGGCTTTATCTAACCGCTTCTTTAGATTATTGATGATGACCTTATTCGTTGACTCAGCTTGACCATTAGCCACGGGGTGGTACGGCGTTGAAGTGATCCGCTTGATTTGCCAACTTTTGAAGAATTCTATGATTAGTGAGCTTATGAATTGTGGGCCATTATCACACACGATTTCCTTTGGTATTCCAAAGCGGCATATTATGTTTCGCTATAAGAAACTTTTAACTTCTTTTTCTCGCACTTGTTTGAACGCTTCTGCCTCTACCCATTTTGTAAAATAGTCGGTTAGTACGAGTAAAAACCGTACCTGTCCTTTAACTGTGGGAAGAGGTCATACTATGTCCATACCCCATTTCATGAAAGGCCATGGGGACATATTGGATGTAATAATTCCGATGTTCGATGCATGTTATTAGCAAACTTTTGGCATCTGTCACATTTGGATACGAAATTTTCAACTTCTTCTTCCATCTTAGGACAATAGTATCCGGCTCTGATTAGTGTTTTCACTAAGGATCTCGCCCCTGAGTGATTTCCACAGTGTCCTTCGTGGACTTATTTCATCACAAATTCCGTTTGGTTAGGTCCAAGGCATTTAGCTAGGGGTCCTTCGAACATCTTGCGATAAAGTAAGTTGCAAATAAGGCAGTACCGTGCAACTTTGCGGCGTAGTGCTTGAGCTGCTTTCCTGTCTTCAGGTACGGTTCCATTCTGCAAAAAATTAAGAATTTCGTTTCTCCAGTCCCATGTTAGGTTGTTGAAAGTTACTTCATTCCTATCGTGGTCTATTATTGAATGAAATAGTTGAACGACAACTGTATTGTCTTTGTTCGTTACTTCCGTGAATGCTGCGAGATTTGCTAGTGCATCTGCTTCAGCATTTTCCTCTCTAGGTATTTGCATTACCTTCCATGTTTTGAATTGTCTCACGAGCTCTCGTGATTTTTCAAGATACTATTGCATTCTAGTCTCTCGAGCGATTTAAGTCCCCTGTATTTGATTTACTACCAGTTGGGAGTCGCTGTTGATCACAATTTGCTCGATTGAGAGCTCCCGTGCGAGTTCAAGCCGTGCAATAACAGCTTCGTACTCTGCTTCATTGTTAGTGATAGGATAACACTTTATAGCTTGTCGTGTCTTTTCACCCGTGGGTGATATCAAGACTATGCCTAAGCTGGCGCCTTTTATATTTGAAGAACCATCGGTGAACAAATTCCATAGGCTTGGATTAACACCGTTAAAGAGTTGTAACTCTTTTTCTACTTCAGATACAATGTTATTACTAAAGTCAGCAACAAAATCAGCTAGTATTTGAGACTTAATTGCAGTCCTAGGCTGATAAATTATATCATGCTCACTAAGTTCTATGGCCCAATTNGTGGTGATTGGGTGGCATTGAAAATAGGGTCGTAATTTTCTAGATGCCATTATTAAATCTAAGGTTAACTTTTCCAGATGTGGATATCTAGTCTCAGCATAAGTTTACTTACATAATAGATTGGTGATTGTTTACCTTTTTCTTCTCTTACCAATACTGCACTTGCAGCAATTTCTGTGACAGCCAGGTAGATGTACAATCTTTCCCCTTCTTTTGGATTTGAAAGCA
>ML343556.1:0-27706 GCA_005239505.1 Nicotiana paniculata
AAATCAATGTTTTGCTTTGCTGAGTAGTATTCCACAGGCTTCTCTTGTCTCTAATGGCATCTCTCCCTCAAAGTTGTGTTTTTGGGTATATTTATATATTTGGGAAAAACCCTAAACGTGTAGGAGACTTCTATTCAAACCGGGAAACACTTAAAATCTTCAAAACTCGGATTGGGCCGGACCAGGGACCAGGCTTTGTGGCCCAAACGCCCGGATAAAGCCTGGCCAGGCCTGGCGTTAGGGATCAAACGCCCCCTAAACGCCTGTTCCTACCAGGCTTTATGGCCCAAATGCCCGGTCCTACCAGGCTTTATGGCCTAAATGCCCGAATAAAGCCTGGTATGACCAGGTTTTACAGCTCAAACGCCCGCTTATAGCCCGATTCACTCCTTTTCACCTCTTGAGCATATTTTCGATGTTTATGCATCCATTTAGCTCGGCTTCCATCTCCAATTCACCTACACATGAAATAGACTCCATTATGCACATAAAAAGTGTATTTTTGTCATTAACACACATAAAATGTAAGGCACATAATGTGTTAAACCATGAATTCTAGCCACACATCAACACCCCACACTTAAACATTTGCTCGTCCTCTAGCAATCAAACTACACCCATGAACACAACTTATTAAGCAAATCCCTTAACAAGTTTCACCAAGAATTTTTAAAACAGCTTAAGCACAAAGGTGTGACATCCTCGCCTCAATAATCGACTCATATATACCATGCTTTATTCACATTCCACGCACTACTCTAACATAGAGGTCAACGACATTACCTTTCCTTCATGAATCATGTGCCCTCACCAAATTAAAGAGCTAGTTCCACACACAATAAAATTTAAGAACATTTAGGAACTCAATATAGAAAGAATTCACTCACGCTCAGAAATAATATTCATATGCCACAAAAGATGCACCATAGGCTTGCCCGTAGTGTACTACTATACTAATCGAGCTCATTCAGTCTAGGATCAAGTAGGACTTTACTTGGTTGTAATGTAGGCTACGGGACAGGTAGGATACATTTAGATATAAGAGTGACTACACCTCCCTAAGCACGTTAATACATATACTTTAGCGTTCAACCTCAAACTTATATTAAGCCAAACTCCATCTTCACATCAATGTTATTACCCCATACTTCTTTAAGCACAATTACATCAAGAGTCACCACTTGTCAAGGAATATATATATATATATATATATATATATATATATATATTTTCCACAACAATACAACTATTTTTTTTCTCTCTTTTTGTTTCCAAGTGACTCTTACTTTTTCAAAACAATGCACCTTTCTCCTTATTTCAATTGCTCCCCTCAAAAACCAACCTACCAACCCACACTTTAACTTTTCCCTATTTCATCACATTTCCAGTTCTTACGAGAGGTGACAAGGTTAAAATATATGATCGATTCAAACAAAGGGGTATGGCTTGTAATGTGGTTGCCAAAGAAACAAGATTATAGGCTCAATGGGGTTAACTACGATACATAACAATTAGGCGGGTAAAATATACATAGCTGACTCAATAAAGAAATGCCTATATCACTTCCAAGACTGAACAAAGCTACTATTTCGTTTTGCACACACACGGGGAAAGTTCTAGACATCAAATGCATGCACATAATAACATAACAACCTCCCACACACATGGCACATAACTCACTCAGGATTGGATCTATCACGACACTCCAGTCAAAGCAGTTAAGCAAATTTACGAATCCACGATTTAAGGTATTTATCCTGGAGTCAAAAAAATTGAGCCTAAGCGTCACAACCAAAGTACTGACTATTCTCAAGGCATCATAATGTTCCGAGATATTGCTACGATTAATCCCTCAACCGTGTGGTTGCTACTCCTAAAAATTAAAAACTACCTACACCCGGTTCAATTAAAAAACCTTGGAAAAGAACCGCGGTCCAAAGAAAAACCAAGGGGGAATTACTACACTACCTACAACAAAAATCTTTTTGGTATTTTCTCTAGAGTTACTTCCCTCAAGAGAATTGTCTAGGAGATCCATCGTCGGGAAGAGTCCACATATTTCTAAAATTTTTTTATTTTTTTTTATTTTATGAAGAACTAAAACTACTAACAAGAAAACACACTAAACACAACAAACCACAACAAATATGTACAACACCCCACACTTAAATCATGCAATGTCCTTAGTGCATCACATATAGACAAAACAAGAAATAAAAGTAAGGTGCAAGAAACTTCCTGATCACGTAGCGTCTACATCCTCTCCATTAGTTTTGCCTTCCATTCTCCTTCGAGCAAACGCTTGAATCACTATATGCATCCCTTAACTCCTCAGGTGGTTCGGATGATTCTATTTTCATATCATCATCCAAACACAATGTGAAAAAATGGTTGGAGTGTGTACCAACATCCTCAACACTAATGACACTAGATTCAACAAAATACGTATCATCAATGTCCTTTGTAAACTCTAGTATCTTTTCTACCACATCGACATCCTCAAAATCCAGTCTGGCCTTCTCCATTAGCACTTCCTGTACGTCACCATCCATGGTTTTGTTCCTATTAACGAAATAAGGTGGCAGTGGTTTCAGTTCCAACCTTGGTGGTTCTTCAACAGCTGGCTTGGCCGGGGGGCTCTCTCTTTTCTCTAAGTATAATGACTCAAACTCGAGAGCCTTCGGCCAGACCCCTTTTTCTTCAAGTGCTAACACCCAATCTGCCAGTTCTTCACCATTCATATTATCTAGATTCATCAAACATTCAGTCAAAGGGTCCCCAATAGTCATGGACACATCATCTTCTTCCGGGATCACGTTCACGGCATCAATAAGAAAGCAGTTGACAAACTCACTGGGTCACCTCATAGACTACTGCACGTTGAAAGTGATTTCTTCATCATTGAGCCTCATCTTAAGTTCACCAGTCTCACAGTCAATAAGGGCTCTGCCTGTGGCCAAGAATGGCCTTCCCAAGATTAGGGGAATTTCCTCATCCACTTTACAATCAAGTATCACAAAATCAGCAGGGAACACAAACTTCCCCACTTGTACCAATACATCGTCCAGAATGCCTAACGGTCTCTTCAACGTCTTGTTAGCTAGCTGCAATAACATTGAAGTTAGTCTGGCTCTACCAATCCCCAGTCTTTTATTTATGGCCAACGACATCGGATTAATGCTGGCCCCCAAGTCACATAGAGCTTTGGCGAAAGCTAAGTTGCCAATAGTACAAGGAAGTGTAAAACTCCCTGGGTCAGACAACTTTTCAGCAATAGGACGCGTCACCACTACACTAAAAGTCTGAGTAAGGGTGACAGTAGCCAGATCTTGGAAGTCAAATTTTCTGGACATCAAGTCCTTCATCATTTTAGCGTAACCAGGCATTTCTTTCAACGCATCAATCAATGGGATGTTTACCTGTATTTGCTTTAGCATGTCCAAGAACTTTTTGTACTGTTCATCCTTTTGGTATTTTGCCAGCCTCTGAGGGAATGAAGCTAGCGGTCTCTTTTTCCCAGTGATTTGGGACTTTTATTTCTCAGCCGCCACCTGAACTACCGGCTCCTGGGATATCTCCACTTCTTTTTCAGTCTGACTTTGTGCACTGGGTTCTTTTTCTATAGGTTGCACTGTTACCTTGGTCAAGTTTGTTGAATCATCAAGTTCAATCGGAATGGGTACCAGTGTCTCGGCCTGCCTGCTTTCACGAGCTCTCTCCACTTCCAAGTCTAAGTCCCTGCCATTGTGGAGAGTCACTACCATCAGCTGCCTTGGGACCTGGTCCGTAGGATTTACCTGAGTATCTACAGGTAAAGTACCACGAGGACGATTGTGCACTGCCATAGATATCTGGCCCAACTGTAATTCAAAATTTTTAATAGGTGCATCATGTACATCTACTCTTTCACTGATTATGGCATTTGACCCAATAACCTGCTGCATCATAGCTTCTAACCTGGAAAACCCATCATCTTGCCTTCCCCCATGTTGATGCTGAGGAGGGTAGTATGCTTGTTGTTGATTCTGATGGTTATAACCTTGTGGCCTCTGATATGGTGCTACATTACCTTGTGGTCTCATGACACCCATATTTCCACTGTTCTGCTGTTGGTGAGGTGGTCTATATGGTTGAACTTGCTGACCCCAGTTATGTCCCCTTTGTCTCTGGCTTCCATAATTCGACACATAATTCATATTTTCTGGATAAGCAGGGTGATCACTTTCTGCATTCCACTGGTTACCAAATAGTTGACTAATGCAAGATGTGCATAAGTCACCATTGGTTGTATCTACGATGTGTACCTGCTGTTTTTGCCCTGACTCCTCCACCTTCTTAGTTAGTATGCTCATTTGTGTTATCAAGGTGGCCACGTTCTCTGAAATAGTATTGCATAGATCGAATGGCACTGAGTGAAGTACAGGAGTAATGTGTTGTCCATCCTAAATTCTGTGCCATTTTATCAAGTAAGCTCTGACTTTCTCTCCACGTTTTGCTCAAGAATGCTCCTCCAGCTGAAGCATCAACATTTGCCTTAATAGTATCAGCCAGACCCATATAAAAACACTGCCCCAACATCTGCTCTGGAATACCATGATGTGGACAGATAACCAGCATTCCCTTAAATCGTTTCCATGTCGCCTCTAATGTTTCAACTGGTTTCTGTCTGAAGCTCAAGATTTCATCAATTTGTTGAGCAGTCTTGTTGGGTGGATGAAACTTGTTCACGAACTACTTAAGTAACTCCTCCCATGTGGTAATGGAATTGATGGGGAGTGAGTGTAGCCAAGTCTGGGCAGCTCCAGTCACAAAGAATGGAAACAACAATAGTTTTATTGCCTCCTGAGTAGCGTTTGGCTGCCTCTGTGTTTTGAAAATTGACAGGAAGTTCTTCAAATGTTTCTGCGGGTCTTCGATGTATGATCCTGAGAATAGTCCCTTGTTCTGCAACAAGTGCAGCATATTATTTGTAATCTGGAAGGACTCGGCCTGTATCTGAGGGACTAGTATCCCAGTGGCCAAATTCTCTGCCGTGGGTTGTGCCCAGTTATATAAAGGAGCCTCTGCCCCTCTTTGAGCGACTGGGTCTTCCACATCTTCCCCACTGTTTTTCCTGTTGTTTGGATCTTCCATGTCGGGTTCAAGTTGTCAATTGATGGTTGCTGTTTGCTTTTCCGGTTGGCCCGATTTAGGGCCTTGAAAACTTTCTCGGGGTCTGATAAGGCTTAAAGTACTTCACCAGTTCTCGATGAGTTTCTAGGCATGCACCCGTACAACCAAGTTAGCAAACGTTAAACTTTCAATGTATAAATGAAAATTTGAAGAAAATTGACTATATTTCAGAATGTTGTATTTCTTCCAACTTCAATTGATAACACCGTTAAGTCCCCGGCAACGGCGCCAAAATTTGATCATGCTCAACTATAACTTATAGAAAGACTAAACGGGTGCTGCAAATATAATCTGGGGTATTATGCCCAGAGTCGATCCCACAAGGAATTTACGTATCAATCAAGCTGTCAGAATACGCAACTTTTACTTAGTCAATTTTCTCAAGACTTTTAAATATCAATTGGTAATGTTTTACTATTTCTACTGACAAAATTAATAAACTAACGATTAACTAACAATATGGTGTAAACAATTATAATAAAGGTCTAAGGTTATGGTTTCCCCCGTCAGTGAACTTCCTTCTTTGATACTTCTTATAGTTTGATTAGTTGTCTCTATCAATCATGAACACTCTTTCTATCATAAATCTCTCTCAAGTAATTATGACAATTTGCTAGACGCACTCTCTCAAGTTACGCTAGCTAGGTTGCATTACAGTTCACTTTAGATTGCACCCGAGGTATCGTTATTTCTAATCCAACCTCTAAACCCTCGGTTAGGACTTTCGTCTATACTCCGGGAGTGATGTTGTTCAAAGAACTACCTAAATATGTACTCTCTCTCAAGTACATACATAATAAATAGGAACAGCTAATTGAGGGACCTTCAATCAACAATAACAAGAACGCAGTTGAACAAGTAGAGTTTAATCAACCAATCAAAGCTATATTAATATCACAGTAAGTTCATCCCCAACGGGTTCCACCAAAACCCTAGATTAAAGAAATTAGCTACTCATGCTCATAATAATCAACTCCAAAATAACTTGCATAATTAAACTACAAAGTTATGAATAAAAGATGTAACAATCAATATTTTGCTTTGCTGAGTAGTATTCCACAGGCTTCTCTTGTCTCTAATGGCATCTCTCCCTCAAATTTATGTTTTTGGGTCTATTTATATGTTTGGGACAAACCCTAAACGTGTAGGAGACTTCTATTCAAACCGGGAAACACTTAAAATCTTCAAAACTCGGATTGGGCCGGACCAGGGACCAGGCTTTATGGCCCAAACGCCCGGATAAAGTCTGGCCAGGCCTGGCGTTAGGGCTCAAAAGCCCCCCAAACGCCTGTTCCTGCCAGGCTTTATGGCCCAAACGCACGGATAAAGCCTGGTATGACCAGGCTTTACAGCTCAAACGCCCGGCTATAGCCCGGTTCACTCCTTTTCGCCTCTTGAGCGTATTTTCGACGTTTATGCATCGATTTAGCTCGGCTTCCATCTCCAATTCACCTACACATGAAATAGACTCCATTATGCACATACAAAGTGTATTTTTATCATTAACGCACATAAAATGTAAGGTACATAATGCTTTAAACCATGAATTCTAGCCACACATCAGGTGGCCTACAGATTTGCCTTGCCACCTAGTTTGTCATCCGTGCATCTAGTATTTCACGTGCCTATGCTCCGGAGGTATATTGCAGACCCATCTCATGTACTTGACTTCAGTAGTGTCCAGTTGGACAAAGATCTGTCTTATGAGGAGGATTCGGTAGCCATATTAGATCGGCAGGTGCGACAGTTGAGATCGAAGAGTTATCCTTCGATTCGTGTTCGGTGGAGAGGTCAGCCTATTGAGGCATCTATTTTGGAGTCCGAGCCCGATATGGGGAGCCGTTATCCCCACCTTTTCCCTGATTCAGGTACTTTTCTATGTCCGTTCGAGGACGAACGGTTATTTTAGAGGTGGAGATTGTGATGACCCAAAAGGTCATCTTGTGTAATTTAGTAGAAACTATGTTCCAAGTCCCCGAAAGCCTCCATTAATCTCACCTCGATGTGCATGCACAGCCCGAGGGCGTAGCCGGGAAGTTTTTATGTGGAAATGTGTGGAACTGTTGAATTTATGATAATTAATAGAATAAAGTTGACTGAGGTCAACATTTTTTGTAAATGAACCCGGACCCGTGATTTGACAATCCCGGAGGGTCCGTAGGAAAATATGGGACCTGGCTGTATGCCCGGAATCGAATTCCGAGGTTCCAAGCCCGAAAAATGAATTTTTAAAGAAAATTATTTTCTGAAAATAAGAAAGACTTTTGAGAATGAACTTTGATGTGTAGCCCGGAACAAGTTTATGTTATGCGAGTTATCTGTGAAATTTGGTGTAAAACGAACTTGGTTTGACGTGTTTCAGATCAAAATTGGATAATTTAGAAGTTTATGAAGTTTGAGAAAATTCTATGGATTTTTTAGCTTAATTCATTGTTTGATGTTATTTTAGTGGTTTAATTAGTCAAATAAGTTCGTAGGATGATTTTGATGTCATGTGTATATTTGGTGTCATTTCGAGTTGTATAGGTCATTTCCTAAGTTTGGTTTTTGGGGTTTGGGGGTGTGATTTTGAGTTTTAGCATTGTTTTGGTGGTTCTAAAGGCTCGAGCGAGTCCGTATTATGATTTGGGACTCGTTGGTATATTTGGACTAGGGCTCGGGTGGGCCCAGGTGCCTTCCGGACACCTAACTGGGCTAAAAACTAGCAAAACATAGCAGCTGGTGCACCTGTTTTGGTGTGACCGCAGGTGCGGTTGCCCAGTCGCAGGTGCGGGACCTCTCCTGCGATCCCCAGCATCGCAGGTGCGATCACCCAATGACCTAGCCAATTATCGCGGGTGCGAAAAATATTCCGCAGGAGCGGAGCCACAGGTGCGGTCTCCACTCCGCAGGCACGAGCCCAGGCTCCCTAGCCCATTTCCGTAGGTGCGAGATATTTCTCGCAGGCGCGAGACCGCAGGTGCGGTCCCCGAGCCGCAGGTGCGGAATCACTGTGCAGGCAGTGTGTTTTATATACGGGTTTTAAACCCATTTTTCTCATTTCTTTCTTCTTCCTTGGGAGATTTTCCTCCATTGTTAAGGGCCAATGACCTGGTCTTCTAAGTTAAGTGAACTCTACTAAAAAATTAGTTTCATGCACGGATTCTAGCTTAATTAACTACATAAATTAGTGCAAAAATCAAGAATTTGTGTAGTAACCTAGAACTTGTAATCATTTGAGAATTTTCTGTGAATTGGCATGAAATCAAGTAAGAATTGTATATTAATGATCCTTAGGCTTGGGGTGAGTGTTACCTTCGAGAATTATTGGAATCCGAGCAAGGGGGCCCGGGGTCGAATTTTGGAATTTTTGGAAGAATGCTAGGAAATGGATAATTAGGCTATGGGATCAATTTATTGAGTCGTTATTGATATACTTAAGTTAATTATGTCTAGATATTGTTGTTCCGGAGTTGAGTTCGAGAGGGAAAGAAGTTCTAGAGGCTTGATTGGATTCTTGGGAATCGAGGTAAGTGTTTGGCCTAACCCCAGCTTGAGGAGTCTTTATGTGCTACATGTTATTATCATGTTCAACGTATAGGTGAGGTGACGAGTACCTATACCTTGTTGTCAAGCATGACCTTGAGTCATATCTTATGGTATATGTGTCTTTCTTCGATATCCACTGTGTTATGAAGTAGTATCTACTTTTGGGAGATTATTCAATTGTTGGAAATATTTGGTTGGAAACACTATTGATTAGTTGTTCGGTGGAGGATCATTTTGGTTATGTTGTACGTTCAGTGAAATTGGTTATAGCTGGGTCCCTTGCAGGGATGGTGATATTTCTGTTATTGTTCCCTTGCCGGGATATTGTAAATTATGTTTTGTATTGTGGTTCTTCCTTGTCAAATTGTTGTTCTGATTATTGTTGTTAAGGAAGAGTGTAAAAGCACGAAGGGTGATGCCGTGCCATGATTCATATTAAAAGCATGAAGGTTAATGTCGTGCCGATATAGTGAGGTAAAGCACGAAGGGTGATGCCGTGCCATGATTCATATTAAAAGCATGAAGGTTAATGTCGTGCCGATATAGTGAGGTAAAGCACGAAGGGTGATGCCGTGCTGTGATTCATATTAAAAGCACGAAGGTTAATGTCGTGCCGATATAGTGAGGTAAAAGCACAAAGGGTGATGCCGTGCCATGAGTTGTATTAAAAGCATGAAGGGTGATGCCGTAACTTGTTCTGGTGAGTATGAGAGTAAAGCACGAAGGGTGATGCCGTGCACTTGTTTATTCCGTGTTGTTATTCTGATACTAGACGATTACCATGTTCTGTTACTCAATAAGTGTTTTTCCCCTTTTGTACCCTGGCATGTTCTTCCCGCAATTGTACCTAACTGTTTACTTCCTGCCATTATTTCTATTATATATTATTGAATTGCACAGGTGTTTATTGTTATTCGTGTCCTAGCCTCATCACTACTTCGCCGTGGTTAAACTCGGCACTTACTCAGTACATGGGGTCGGTTGTACTGATGCTACACCTGCACTTCTTTATGTTGTGCAGATTACGGTGCCGGACCCGGTGGACAGTGATCGAGGGAGTGTCCTTCAGCCCACAGGCGACACTGAGGTAGTCTTGCAGGCATACGCAGGTGCGTCACCTCCTATCTCATTCCTCTTTATTTCTGTCTTCTCTTGTATTTCCGAGACAGTTGCATTGTTTTGTTCAGACTTTGTTTGTAGTAAAAATCTTAGACTGTTCGTGAATTTGTGACACCAGTCTTGAGGGTATGTTTAAGGATATTTTTCACCAATTATTTATTTAAGTTATTGAATTTCTTACCTTCTGCATTTCTCTTATTTAATTATTCTTATATGTCACTTATAAAAATGTTAAACAACAAAGGAATAAATCGGAATAGCTAGTAACGTTGGCTTGTCTAGCAAGTTCAATGTTAGACGCCATCACGGCCTGGAGGTGGGATTTCAGGTCGTGACAGTTTCGCACTTGCGGCACTGGGATCACACCTGCAGTGCCGCACCTGCGGAAACACAATCACAGGTGCGGAAACTCATTAAACGACCTGAGGCCGCACCTGCGGTGGCTGGGTCGCAAGTGCGGCTCTGCACCTGCGGATACTCTTCCACGCCTGCGAGTCGGGCCAGCCTAAGCTACATCCGCACCTGCGTGCACCCCCTTCGCACCTGCATGTCCGCACCTGCAGAAATACCATCGCAGGTGCGAGACACCAGAACCAGAATGGTTCAGCTGCTCTCAAAGTCCCAAACTCACCCATTGGGCATCCGAAACAACCCCGAGGCCCCCGGGACCTTAACCAAACCTACTAACTGACCCTAATACCTTGTTCAAACTTCATCCAGCCTTAAAAACACATCTCATAACCTCAAAATCATCAATTATGCGTAGATTCAAGCCTAAGAACTTATGAAATTTCTAGAATCCACATCCAATGCCGAAACACATCAAAGCTCATCCGAATGACCTCAAATTTTGCACACAGGTCACAAATGACATTATGGACCTGCTGTCGCTTTCGAAATTCCTTTCCGAGTCTGATAACAAAGTTTCACCTATCGGCCGAAATTTTAACTTTCGCCAATTCAAGTCTAAATCCACAACCGACCTCGAAAACACATCCCGAACATGCTCCTAACCCCGAAATCACCCAACAGAGCTAACGGAGTCGACGAAATTCCATTTCGGATCCGTCTTCACACCGCTCTAGCTACGGCCAGATTTCTAAAGCTAAATTCCACATTTATGGACTATGTGTCCAAAATCACCCCGGATTTCATCACTCAACGCTCTGAAAAGTTCCAATAACATAAATCAATATGGGAGAAGCGGTTCATAGGGGATCATGGCAATAATTCTTAAAAAGACCGACCGGATCGTTACAAGATTATCATGTTGTATAAGGTTTCCTATTTGATTTTGTTTGATGTTTAGGGATAGTAAATGTTTTCCGTGATTTGAATTGTAATTTTTACTGTGCATATTGAGTACTTGATATTGATATGGTGGGATCGGTTTGCAGGCTGCAACAGGTGAAATAAGGGTAGTATGATGATGTGGAATAAGGATGAACCTATACTGTACGACGGGAACGGATTGCACGCCGCAACAGGTGTAATAAGTGTGGATTATTTTAGTGGAATAAGGGTAAACTATGATTCTGATATTGTGATATGGTGGTATTGGGTTGCGCGTCGCAACGCCTATATATACTCTTTGTTGTTAATGTTGTTACGAGGAAATAAGAGGGGATTATGTGATGTACAATGGGATCGGGTTGCGCGCTGCAACCACCTGTGTGTTTATATTTCCTCTGAGCTGTGATAGTTTTACGGTATTTCCCTTTGCACTTAAGGATTGGTAAATTCTGAACATCGCTAACTTATTCCTGAAGCTGTAGCTATTACTTTCAATTAACTGCTTTATTTCGTTATATTTTTCCTTTCCAGTCTATATTATTTATATTGCGTACAGGTGGTAGTGTGAGTGACCCATCTTAGCCTCGTCACTACTTCGTCGAGGTTAGGCTCGGCACTTACAGAGTACATGGGGTCGGTTGTACTCATACTATACTTTGCACTTCTTGTGCAGATTTTGGTACTGGCCCGAGCTGATCGTGAGGTTAGCAGTTGGACTTGATTGACACGAGACCCAAGGTAGATCTGCTGGCGTCCGCAGACCCTGGAGTCCTTTCCTAGTCGCATTATTTTACTGTTTCTTTTCTTTCAGAATAGTGTATTTCTAACCAGACTCTGTTTGTAGTAAATCATAGTAGCTCGTGAGTTGTGACTCCAGATCCTAAATGTATCAGATATTACGAGTTCTATGTTGTTCCACAAGTCAGTTTTAGCTTTGTTTAGCTTAATTGTTCTTGTTATTGAAATAGACTAAAGTTGGCATTAAGAATCCTCTAATGTTGTCTTGCCTAGAAAGTGAAATGTTAGGCGCCATCATGGCCCCGAATGTGGGACCCGGGTCGTGACAAGTTGGTATCAGAGGACTAGGTTGCCTAGGTATCACAATTCATGAGCAGGCTTAGCAGAGTCTGAAGGATCGGAACAGAGACGTCGATACTTATCTTCTAGAGGCTATGAAGTTTAGGAACAAATTTCACTTTTATTCTTCTCTTTCATGCGATTTTCTCTCTCAATGCTAATTGAACTCTTCTACACTGATTTTTCTCGCAGATGGAGAGAACACGTACCGCGTCTTCACCTGAGCAGCAGCCAGAGCCCCCTGTGGCATCTCCTATGCGGGGTAGGGGTCGAGGCCGAGGACATGCCACAGGCAGGGGCAGGGTTTAGCCCAGAGCTCGAGCAGCAGCACCAGTAGTGGAGCCTTAGGTGGAGTTCGACGAGGAGGTTCCAACCCAGACTAATCCTGTCGGGCCAGCTCAAGTTCCGGAGGGGTTCATTGCCACCCCAGTGCTCCAGGATGCTTTGGTCCGTTTGGTGGGCCTTATGGAGAGTGTGGTCCAGACTGGAGCATTCCATATGGCGCCATCTATATCTCAGGCTGGAAGAGGAGCTCAGACTCCTGCTACTCACACTCCAGAGCAAGTGGCTCCCCAGTATCAGACTCCAACAGCTCATCCACTCGAAGTAGTTCAGCCAGTTGTTAAGGAACATACCGGTGATGGGTCACCTATGTCTTCTGAGGCTTTATGGAGATTGGATAGGTTTACCAAGTTCTTCCCAGTTTATTTTAGTTGTGCTACTTCACAGGATCCCCAGGAGTATCTTGACAGTTGTCATGAGGTGCTATGGAACATGGGTATATTGGAGAACAATAGGGTTGACTTTGCTGCATTTTAGATGACTGGTTCCACCAAGAAATAACAGAGAGATTATTTGTTGACCTGACTAGATGAGTCCATTCTCTTACTTGGGACCAGTTCTCTTAGCTCTTCCTAAAGAATTTTCTGCATATCACCTTGAGAGAGGAGCATTGCTGTCAGTTCGAGCTTCTCCAGTAGGGAAGTATGACTGTTACTCAGTATGAGGCCCATTTTGTGGATTTGTCCCGTCATGCTCTTCTCCTGCTTCCCACCGAGAGAAAGAGAGAGGGTGAGGAAGTTTATTGACGGACTTGCTCAGTCTATCATATTGCAGATGACTAAGGAGACTGGGAGTGAGATTTCTTTTTAGGCGGCTGTCAATGTCGCGAGGCGAACCAAGATGGTTCTTGTATAGGGAGGTCAGGGATCTGACAAGAGACCTCGTCATTCTGGTGGATTCAGTGGTGCCTAATCTGGAGGTAGGGGTACTTTTGTTAGGGGCCATCCTTGCAGTCCATTCCATTCAGCGCTCCAGACATCCCCCAATGCTTCAGGGAGTCGTGGTCCTTATGTGCCTCCTTCTGGAGAGCCAGCCTACAGTGCACCACCAGCTCCTATCAGTGCACCTCTTATTCATAGTTATTACTGTGGTTATCCGACCCGTTCGGGTCAGTCTCAGTTTCTGCAACCATAGCACCAGGATGTATATTTGTAGTGTGGTGGTTACAGGCATATCGGGAGGACTTGTCCGAGATTATTGGGCGTCATGCAACAACATCAGGGTTCTTGTGCCATGGTCCTGGCACCAGTTGCTGCACCGCCTGTTCATCCAGCTAGAGGTAGGGGTCAGGCAACCAGAGGTAGAGGCCACACTATTAGAGGTGGAGGTCAGGCCGTTAGAGGTGGAGGTCGTCTGAGAGTAGTGAGGCCCAGCCTCGATGTTATGCTTTTCTAGCTAGGCCTGAGGCTGATTTATATGACACTATTATCATTGATACTGTTTCATTTTGCAGTAGAGATGCTTCAGTTCTATTTGATCTGGGTTTTATTTACTCCTATGTGTCATCCTATTTTTCTTCATATTTCGTTGTGCCTCGTGATTCTTTGAGTGCTCCTGTGTATGTGTCCAGACCTGTGGGGGATGCTATTTTTGTAGACCACGTTTATCGTTCATGTTTAGTCACCCTTTGGAGTCTTGAGACTAGTGTAGATCCTCTACTTCTCGATATGATTGATTTCTATGTTGTTTTGGGTATTGATTGGTTGTCACCTTATCACACTATATTGGAGTGTCAAGCCAAGATGATGACCTTAGCCTTGCCGGGTTTGCCTCGATTAGAGTGGAGTAGGACTCCTGACCATTCTACCAGCAGGGTTATCTCTTATGTGAAGTCTCAACATATGGTCGAGAAGGGGTGTCTAGCTTATTCAGCTTATGTTTGAGATTCTAGTGTGGAAGTCCCTTCCATGGATGAAGTACCAGTTGTTCGTGAGTTTCCGAAGGTGTTTCTTGCAGACATGGCGGGGATGCCACCCGACAAAGATATTGATTTCTATATTGATTTGGCTTTGGGCACTCAGCCCATCTCTATTCTGCCATACCATATGACCCCGCTAAAGTTGAAAGAATTGAAGGAGCAGTTGAATGATTTGCTTGATAAGGGCTTCATTAGACCCAGTGTCTCGCCCTGGGGTGAACCTGTTGTATTCGTGAATAAGAAGGATGGATCGACGAGGATATGCATAGATTAACGGCAGTTGAACAAAGTCACCATAAAAAACAAGTACCCGTTGTCGAGGATTGATGATTTATTTGATCAGCTTCAGGATGCCAAGGTGTTTTCGAAGATTGACTTGAGATTTGCCTAACATCAGTTGAGGATTAGTGTATCTGATGTCCCTAATACAGTTTTTCGGACCCGGTACAAGTATTATGAGTTCCTAGTGATGGCCTTTGGGTTGACAAACACCCCAACATCATTCATTGATTTGATGAACCGAGTGTTCATGCCTTATTTGGACTCCTTTGTGATTGTTTTTATTAATGATATCTTGATCTACTCCCGCAGTCGATAGGAGCACAAGCAACATCTTAGGATTTTACTTCAGACTTTGAGAGACAACCAGTTATATGCTAAGTTTTCAAAGTGCGAGTTTGGTTGGATTCAATTGCTTTCTTGGGGCACGTCGTATCAACAGAGGGCATTCAGGTAGATCATAAGAAGATTGAGGCAATGCAGAATTGTCTTAGACCTACTTCAACCATGGAGATCCGGAGTTTCTTGGATTTGACGGGCTATTACCGTCGATTCGTAGAGGGGTTTTCATCTATAGAGGCCCTGTTGACCAGGTTGACCCAGAAGGGTGCCTCGTTCAGATGGTCACACGAGTGTAAGGTGAGCTTTCAGAAGCTCAAAATGTCTTTGATTACATCCCTGGTGTTGGTGTTCCCCACAAGTTCAGATTCTTGTACGGTATATTGTGATGCGTCCCGTGTTGGGCTCGGTGCAGTGTTGATGCATGAGGGCAGGGTGATTGCATATGCGTCGCGACAGTTGAATTTTAATGAGAAGAATTACAATGTCCATGACTTAGAGTTGGCAGCCATTGTTCATACTTTGAAGATTTGGAGGCACTATCTTTACGGCATGCCGTGTGAGGTTTTCACGGATCATCGGAGCCCTCAGTATTTGTTCGAGCAAAAGGATATCAATTTGAGGCAGAGGAGGTGGTTGGAGCTATTGAAAGACTATGATATTACCATCTTCTATCATCCCGGGAAGGCCAATTTGGTGGCTGATGCCTTGAGTAAAAAGGCACCGAGTATTGCATTAGCCACCTTCTTATCCATGTCTACCCAATCCTCATCTTTCATGGTTTCAGGCTTTGCTTCTTTGCCATCTAGTGCAATGTCTAACCCTTGTTGGATGTGTGGGTCCTACATCATTCTTTGAAATATTGAGAAACCGTCATTATCATTGAATCTTGTTACTTCATATTTTACTCCTGACATCTTTTTTCTGTCACAAATTAAAAAATTGACTGTAAATAATATTTTTGTGAATGAGCAGAACATGTGCTCTGATACCAGTTTTTTGGAAACTAATCCCCACAAAAATAATATTCACGATATACAATTATAATAAATGTGAATTACTAAAATACAGTAACCGGTGATAATAATAAGAGGAACAAGGAAACGAGATTTTACATGGAAAACCCTTTTGAGTAAGGAAAAACCACGGCCCAAGAGGAGCAACTCATTTCACGATAGCAAGGATATTATAATTTATGGTACCGAGTAAAAAACTAAAATACCACTACACACTAAAAATAAATAACCCTCTTTTGGTTTTTCCACCCGACTACAGTATCGCTCAAACTCTCTATATTTTTCCTTAGAAAGTATTTTTCTTCTTACTCTATAAATCACTTTCTTTCTCTCTGTTTTGTGTATCTCCAACCGAATCAGGAGCTATCTATTTATACACTTCCAATACTCCTTGCTTGCATCATGGATGACATCATCATAATGTAAATGTCAAGGTTTCACCTTGTGAAAGCAATGAAAAATCTGACAATCCAAATCACATTTCTTGTAGATTTGGTAGCATAGTACTTTATCCCAAAGGAAGTTTGTCTTCCTTTCACATTCATAGGATGGACTCCACACAACCGGTGGAAATTCATACTTCATTTGTCCCAAAATAAATGACACAATTTGGATTTTGAGAATTAAACGAGTTGTTGTTTGACCATAATTTTTTCATATGTCTTTTGAATATTTTAAATTATTAACTGTTGTGGACTTATAGTAATTTTATGGTGTTTTAAAAAATACAAATTTTATTTTAAAAAACTTAAAGCTTCTATTCCGAATTCGCAACCAAAACGAAGAAACTTGACTCTCAAAATTCAAATTGTACCATTCTTTTTGGATGGAAGGAGTGCCATTTAAGTGACACAATGGTACACTTTCATGTAGTATTTTATTCTATATTAGTTTTAGTTACGTGCGTTGCACGTGTGCATCACATTAATCAATATAAAACGTATACAAATTATTGAAAAATAGCAATTGAGGTAAAACTAAACGATATACGTTTAAATGATGAAGATAAATATTAGTACATTGATACAATATATAGTTGAATTCAATATGTTCTGAATGAATTTAGTGTAATTAGTTCTATATTATTTATAGTTATAAATATTTTATTATATAACATACACATCTCATCTTGCATCTCTTTGTAAACTTTACGTTCATAATGTCATTATACAAAAAAAGAAATAACAGTTCTAAACCCTACCAACTCAATTATAAATTATAGACAAGCCAAATGAACCTCTTCTTGTGTAAAAAAGTTGCATGGATTCTTATTGGTTTAAGTCTAAATTTCCTTCTTTGCACGTGCATCTGTAACAACCCGACCGGTCGTTCTGAGAAATTAAGCTCCGTTCGGTAGTATAAGGTCATAATCAGCCTCACTTTGTGTATATCAACCTGTGTGCGTTGTTAGATTCAGTTACCGGGTTTAAGAGTCGGATTGGGAGAGAATTTTCAAATTTTGAAGCTTAAGTGAAGAAAGATGACCGGAGGTTTGACTTTTGTGTAAACGGCCTCGGAATGAGATTTGGATAATGTCAACATCTTCGTATGATGATTTTGGACTTAGGCGCGTGTCCGGAATTGGATTTGGAGGTCCGTATAGTGATTTGAGATAATTTGGCGAAAGTTAGAATTTCGGCAATTTCGGCCAATAGGTGATATTTTGATATCGGGGTCGGAATAAAATTCCGATAGTTGGAATAGGTTCGTAGCATCATTTTGTGACGTGTGCGCAAAATTTCAGGTCATTCGGATGTGGTTTGGGTTGGTTTTTGCATCGTTGGCGTATTTTTGAAGTTTAGAATTTCTAGGCTTGAATCCGAGATTTTATTCGATGTTTTAATGTTGTTATGGATTTTCCAAAAGTTCGACTAAGTTCATGCTTTGGTATGTGACCTATTGGAGTAATTGGTTGAGGTCCCGAGGGGCTCGGGATGGTTTAGGACGATTATCGGAAGGCTTGAAGTTTGGAGATGTAGATGGTGCTGCTGTTCTGGTGTGGTCGCCCTGCGGATAGGGGACCGCAGGTGCAAGCTTCGCAGGCGCGGTAAAGATTACGCAGGTTCAAGGATAAGTGGACTGGGCAGCCTCCGCAGGTGCGGCCCTCGCAACGGCGATTCTTGGGCGCAGGTGCGGGTAGGAGCGCAGGTGCGGTTTGTGTTTCACACCTGCGATTGCGCTGGTGCGGTTAAGTGGTCGCAGGTGCGGATGTTCTGGGCAAATTCATATAAATGAGGGTTAGCCATTTGCTTCACATTTTGAGCTTTGGACTTCGGATTTCGGAGCGATTTTGAGGGGTTTTCCCGTAAATCTAATGGGTAAGTGTTCTTCCACTATAATTAATTGTATTTCATGAATTAGTTCTTATTTTTTTCATTTAATTTGTGTTTTGGTTTGAGGGAATTATGGATTTTGAAAGAAATCTTCTAAAATGAATATCGTGATTTGAAAGACCAAACGTTATCCGAATTGAATAAATTTAGTATGGGTGAAATCGTATCGGAATAGGTAATCGGAATTTGTAAAATTTGTCGGGTTCCTAGGTGCGGGTTGATTTTTATAATATTGTAAAGAGTGAGACTTTATTATTCGGAATAGTTCCTTATACGTTTTATATGTATTTTGAAGTTGTTTTAGTTGATTTTGTGCTGTCCGAAGGCCTTACTGCCCGAGAAGACTATTTTTGAGTACCGAGTTGTCGTCATTGAGGTAAGTATCTTGCCTAACCTTGTGTGGGGGAACTACCCCTTAGGATTGAGTCTTCCTTGTTGATTATAGCCAGAGTATGCGAGGTGACGAGTTTGTACTCGGACTTATTTACAATTAGATTGACCTTTTATGATTCATAGGTTCTTATATTACCTGTGTATGATTTATAGTTGTTACATTTGAATCCTTGGTTGTAATTTTATCCCTACCTGTTGAAATTAGAATTATCTGTTTTTGGATTTCCGTTGTTGGCTATTTGACGTTACTTGACTTAACTGAATATTCTATTTCTCTTATCGTCATGCTATATTTTCTTCCTAGCTTGCCTAATTGACTATAATTAGTGTCATCTAGCCTTATAGTTGACTAGTCGTAGTTGGAACATCTATTCGTTGGAGTCAAGCATGCTCGTGAGTCTTACATTGTGATTTATATGTCTATTTCCTAGTGCCACTCAGGTCTAATTTCTATAAATTTATGTTATTGGTATTTCCTTGATGTTCCCTATTACTGGGCCTTTGTTTAAGCTGAGTGTTTATTCCTTGAAGTTAACTGTTTAGGTGAGATTGGTTATAGCTGTTTTCCTTGCGAGGATGTTATGGTTTCTATTACTGTTTATGCTGTTAATGATATTGTTTATATTGTTGACTCCATTGCCTGGATGTGGTGATTTATGGGTCATATTGTTGGTATTTCCTTGCCAAACTATTGTTCTTGATATTCTTTGGGAGAGGAAGAGTGTAAAACACGAAGGGTGATGCCGTGTATTGTGAGGATGAGAGTGTAAAAGCACGAAAGGTGATGTCGTGCCATGTTATGATATTAAAGAACGAAGGATAATGTCGTGCCATGTTATGATAATAAAGCACGAAGGATAATGCCGTGCCATGTTATGATATTATAGCACAAAGGATAATGTCGTGCCATGTTATCATATTAAAGCACGAAGGAAAATGTCGTGCCATGTTATGAGAGTAAAGCACGAAGGGTGAAGTCGTGCACATGTTTTGGTGAGGATGAGAGTAAAGCATGAAGGATGATTCCGTGCACTTGTTTTGGTGAGGACAAGAGTAAAGCACGAAGGGTGATGTCGTGCACTTGTTTTGGTGAGGATGAGGGTAAAGCACGAAGGGTGATGTCGTGCGCTTGCTTTGGTGAGGATGAGAGTAAAAGCACGAAGGGTGATGCCGTGCACTTGTCTTTGCATTCTCATCCGCTGTTCTAAATTTAATATATTCCTACTGATCGCTTATAGCATTTGTTGGCAATAATTGATATTCCTCTTGTACTGCATGTAATTACTGAGTTACGGACTGAGTTCCGGTGGATAAATCCTGAGGAGATTTTTATCAAGAGATGTTATTGAAAAGTATTATTGAAAAAAAAACACAATGGTTTTGAAATGATTATACTTGAATGACTTTTACATCGAAGGTATATTTGAAAAGCACTAGCCTTGCCTAAAATGATATTTAAAAGTCATTTTTGGGAAGTTTCGTATTTTGAAAGAAATTATATTTTACGTAATTCTCTCTGTTAAATATACTTATATCTACTTTCGGAGAAAATATGTTTTCAAAGGAAGCTCTTCCATACTAAAAATGATTTTATTTGTAAAAGTTTTTCACATGAACTGTTGTTTAAAGATTTCTACCAGTTATATATTTTAATGGTTAAGGCCCGATGTGAACAAACCGACGTGGAGTTGAGTTATTGGTGTTCTATATTGTATTGTGTTTCCTTTTGATTCGACTTGTTTTGCTGTCCATCTCTCTGTGTATTTTTGTGCTGTTTCGTGATTGACTTCTGTAATTTTCTTCCACTTTATATTGTCATTGTTGTAAACTATTCCGTGAAGTCTTAGATAGATGTAACGTTCGGTCATTTTTATGTACATGTTATTTATTTTGTAGACTAGTGGTGTGTTGACTAGTCCTCTTCACTACTCCACCGAGGTTAGTCTTGATACTTACTGGGCACCGCTGTGGTGTGCTCATACTACACTTCTGCACATTTTTGTGTGCAGTTCCATGTATATATTGTAGTGGCTGTGTGGATGATTGCCAAGGAGACTCATGGTAACCTGCTGCTGCGTTCGCAGGCTTCAGAGTCACCTTCTTTGTATTGATTATTCATAACTCTTGTATCTATTTCCCTACAGTTGTACTTAAAAGTTGTAGAAGATTCGTAGAGCTTATGAATTGTACTACTGATTTTGGGAAAGTTTGAACATTCTGTTGAGATTTTATAACAAGACTGTTAGTTTTCCTGTTGTTATTATTATTATTCACTAATTGCTAGGCTTACCTAGTCCCTAAGACTGGTGCCATCACGATACCCAACGAAGGGAATTGGGTCGTGACAAGTTGGTATCAGAGCTCTAGGTTCATAGGTCCTACGAGTCATAAGAGATTTTAGTAGAGTCTTGCGGATCGGTACAGAGACGTCTGTACTTATCTTCGAGAGGCTATGGAACTATTAGGACAATTTCACTTCCTTCATTCCTATCGTGCGAGTTTATTTATCTTGAAGTTTGAAATTATCATTCTATTCTTTCACCGATGGTGAGGACACGAACGAGGATTCCTGATGATGTTACCCTGAAGCAAGTGTCGCAAGGGTCAGAGACAGGGGCCAACGAGGAGCACGTACCGCAGTTAAGATGCCTACTAGAGCAGCCGTTGAGGAGTCGCCGGTAGTTCTAGTTGGGGGACAGGTACTGGGGGTGCCTGTTGCTACCCCGGACTTCGGGAGGCCTGAGCTCAATTTTGAGTATAAGTGGTACAGTTACTCAGGCAGGGTTGATTCTAGTGCACTAGTTGCTTCACAGATCAGGGGAGGAGTTCAGACTCCCACCGTCTACACTCCAGAGTAGTGAGATTATATAGGTTAGGTTCCAGTTGTTATGGCAGCACGACATGGGGTTTCAGTTCAGCCCGTGGTTAGGACAGTAGCCTCTAAGGAAGAATACCTTTTACTTGAGAGTTACAGAAAGTATCACCCTTCTATATTTCAGTGGATTGGCGGCAGATGGTGCCCAGGGTTTCTTGGAGGAGTGTCACTATATTCTTCGTACTTCGGGTATTGTGGAGACTAACGGAACTACTTTTGTCACATCTCATTTTCAGAGTAGTAGGTTGATCAGTGGTGGCGGCATATGAGTTGGGGGTACCCTGGCCGAGTCAGCTTCACTAGCGTGGATTCAGTTTCGGAGATGTTTTGAGGGAGGTTGCACCTTCGTTCCTTCAAGATGTACAGCGCGTGAAGTTTGAGCGGTTGCGTTAGGGCACTATGTCACTATCGGAGCATGCCGTTAGATTCAGTGAGTGGGCCAGACATGTACTTCGCTTGGTTGCTTTAGTTGGGAGATGAGTCCGTAGAGTCATTTGGGAGATTTAGGCATGATATTCGGTTTAGTGGGACCCAACAGTTAGAGTAAGATGCCTCATTTCAGCAGGTGGTAGGGATCGCTCACTGGTTAGAGCGCTCGTGGGACCGGGAGAGAGAGGACAGATGAGATCAGGAAGAGAGTTCTGGGAGGCAATGAGGCCTCGTAGATTGGAGGAATATACTGGCCCGTATTATGGAGGCAAGGTACGACAAGGTAGAAGTTTTGTGGGTCAACCTGTTCAGTTTACATTACCAGCTTCGCATGGGATTTCAGGTACTCATGGGTCTCAGAGGGTTCATATTGTGTGTTTTTCCACAGCCTTGACGACAGTGAGATTTTTTCAGTGTGGATATGTTAGCCACAGGGTGAGAGATTGTCCCAGGATTCAGGTAGGTGTGTGGTATCAGGGTATTCGGATGAGTAGAGAGCGCCTAATAGGGGGAGGCCCAACCCGTTGATGTGTTGCATATAGTAGGCTGGAGGCCGATGTGCCAGATATTATCACACAATTATGTTTTGATGTTTTACGGAGGGGCACCAATTGTATTTCATTATAGTTCTTCTGGTCGGGACGAGTTCCCTTATTTGTTGTTTCATTTATGAGTGAGTTCCATGTTTTGCACTCAATTTTGTGTTTACTCATGTTGGGAGATTATATGAGTAGTAGCCCATGTCTATCGTTGTTTATTTCATTCTTGATAGTAGTGAAACTGGAAGTGAGTCCTTGTTGTTCTTCGTGGTAAGCTTTATGTGATTTTCCTGAGTATTTTGTTTACGAGTTGTGATTTGATACTCCATCGAGATGGGAGATCAGCTAGTGTTATGATTTTATAGCTGAGATGAACTAGTGGAGGGATTTCAATTGGTGTGATATATTTTTGGTATGTGATTCAAAGTTGAGGATGAGGTCCTCGTGATATTTTTGATTCGATATATTTAGACCGGGCTGAGTACCGAGGTGAAATTTTATCAGGATGGAATCCTTGTGATTTGTTCATATGCTTTGCTTTTTCCTTGTTATATTGATTTTGGTAAGTCAGTATTGATAGAGAGTTATGCCTATGGGCTTGTTTGATAGTTCCTTTATATGTTTGTATATTCATATTCAATCATTCTCGTTATGTGCTCCATTAGTTTTTTTAGATTGCGGGATGTGTGCCTGGTGGTGTTAGTTGGGCTTGGTGATTCAGGTGTTTAATAATGAAGTTTTCGTGTTCATCGCATCATTATCAGTATTATGGGGTTTGGATCAGATTTCTTCAGATGTGAGGCTAATTGCCAATGTTGAGTTGATTTCGGAAGCTATTATGATAAAACAAAAGTCTAGTTGAGCCTATGTGTGATGTGCTATGTTGTGTGGTCGTGCCTTATGGGTGTAGACCTGAGTTGGTGCATCTGGTTGAGCCTAATGCCGGATATGAATTTAGAATCGAGTCTTTTGAGAAATGAGTAGAAGGTGATAAAGTGAGGTATGAGGCTTATCGGTGATGATGTGAAGGCTATATCGCAGTTGTGATTGTTCCATCAGGCTTAGATGGGTTTGCGTGACGTGGGATCACCCGCGGATATGTGTTAGAAGTGTAAAATCAGTGATTGAATGAGTTCAAGGTGGATCTTAGCACGTTCGAGGATGAACGTTTGTTTTAAGAGGGGGAGGATGTAACGACCCGACCGGTTGTTCTGAGAATTTAAGCTCCGTTCGGTGTTATAAGGTCATAAGCAGCCTCACTTTGTGTATATCGACCTGTGTGTGTGGTTAGATTCAGTTACCGGTTAATCCGGAGTCGGATTGGGAGAGAATTTTCAAATTTTGAAGCTTAAGTGAAGAAAGTTGACCGGAGGTTTGACTTTTGTGTAAACGTCCTCGGAATGATATTTGGTGTCAACAACTTTGTATGATGATTTTGGACTTAGGCGCGTGTCTGGAATTTGATTTGGAGGTCCGTAGAGTGATTTGAGGTAATTTGGTGAAAGTTATAATTTCGGCGATTTCGGCGATTTCGGCCGATAGGTGATATTTTGATATCGGGGTCGGAATGAAATTTTGACAGTTGGAATAGGTTTGTAGCATCATTTGTGACGTGTGCGCAAACTTTTAGGTCATTCGGATGTGGTTTGGGTTGGTTTTGGCATCATTGGCGTATTTTTGAAGTTTAGAAATTCTAGGCTTGACTCCGAGATTTTATTCGGTGTTTTAATGTTATTATGGATGTTCCAAAAGTTTGAATAAGTTCATGCATTGGTATGTGACCTATTTTATTAATTGGTTAAGGTCCCGAGGGACTCGGGATGGTTTAGGACGGTTATCCGAAGGCTTGAAGTTTGGAGATGCAGTTGGTGCTGCTGTTCTAGTGTGGTCGCACATGTGGATAGGGGACCGCGGGTGCGAGCTTCGCAGGCGCGGTAAAGATTACGCAGGTGCGAGGATAAGCGGACTGGGCAGCCTCCGCTTGTGCGGAACTTTGGGGCGCAGGTGCGGCCCCCGCAGGGGCGATTCTTGGGCGCAGGTGCGGTTTGTGTTTCGCAGGTGCGATTAAGTGGTCGCAGGTGCGGGTGTCCTAGGCAGATTCATATAAACGAGTGTTAGCCATTTTCTTCACATTTTGAGCTTTGGACTTCGGATATGGGAGCGATTTTGAGGGTTTTTCACGCAAATCTAATGGGTTAGTGTTCTTCCACTATAATTAATTGTATTTCATGAATTAGTTCTTGTTTTGATCATTTAATTTGTGTTTTGGTTATAGGGAATTATGGGTTTTGAAAGAAAACTTCTAAAATGAAAAATCGTGATTTGAAAGACCAAACGTTATCGAAATTGAATAAATTTAGTATGGGTGAACTCGTATCGGAATGGGTAATCAAAATTTGTAAAATTTGTCGGGTTCCTAGGTGCGGACTCGGGGGTCGACTTTCGGGTCGATTTTTATAGTATTGTAAAGAGTGAGACTTTATTATTCAGAATAGTTTCTTATATGTTTTACATGTATTTTGAAGTTTTTTTAGTTGATTTTGAGCCGTCCGGAGGCCTCCCCCCCCCCCCCCCCCCCCCNGAGGCCTTCCTGCCCGAGAAGTCTATTTTTGAGTATCGAGTTGTCGTCTTTGAGGTAAGTATCTTGCCTAACGTTGTGTGGGGGAACTACCCCTTAGGATTGAGTCTTCCTTGTTGATTATAGCCTGAGTATGCGAGCTGACGAGTGTGTACTCAGACTTATTTGCAATTAGATTGGCCTTTTAGGATTCGTAGGTTCTTATATTACCTGTGTATGATTTATAATTGTTACATTTTAATCCTTGGTTGTAATTTTATCACTTCTTGTTTAAATTAGAATTATCTGTTTTTGGATTTCCGTTGTTGGCTATTTGACCTTACTTGACTTAACCGAATATTCTACTTCATTTATCATCATGCTATATTTTCTTCCTAGCTTGCCTAATTGACTATAATTAGTGTCATCTAGCCTTATAGTTGACTAGTCGTAGTTGGAACATCTATTCATTGGAGTCAAGCATGCTCGTGAGTCTTACATTGTGATTTATATGTCTATTTCCTAGTGCCACTTAGGTCTAATTTTTATAAATTTATGTTATTGGTATTTCCTTGATGTTCCCTATTACTGGGCCTTTGTTTAAGCTGAGTTTTTATTCCTTGAAGTTAATTGTTTAGGTGAGATTGGTTATAGTTGTTTCCCTTGTCGGGTTGTTATGGTTTCTATTACTGTTTATGTTGTTAATGATATTGTTTGTATTGTTGACTCCATTGCCGGGATGTGGTGATTTATGGGTCATATTGTTGGTATTTCCTTGCCAAACTGTTGTTCTTGATATTGTTTGGGAGAGGAAGAGTGTAAAGCACGAAGGGTGATGCCGTGTATTGTAAGGATGAGAGTGTAAATGCACGAAGGGTGATGCCGTGCCATGTTATGATATTAAAGCATGAAGGATATTGAAGTGCCATGTTATGATAATAAAGCATGAAGGATAATGTCGTGCCATGTTATGAGATTAAAGCACGAAGGATAATGTCGTGCCATGTTATGATTTTAACGAACGAAGGACAATGTCGTGCCATGTTATGAGAGTAAAGCAGGAAGGGTGATGCCGTGCACTTTTTTTTGGTGAGGATGAGAGTAAAGCACGATGGGTGATGGCGTGCACTTGTTTTGGTGAGGGTAAGGGTAAAGCACGAAGGGTGATTCCGTGCACTTGTTTTGGTGAGGATGAGGGTAAAGCACGAAGGGTGATGCCGTGCACTTGTTTTGGTGAGGATGAGAGTAAAAGTACGGAGGGTGATGCCGTGCACTTGTCTTTGCATTCTCATCCGTTGTTCTAAATTTGGATATTCATACTGATCTCGTATTGCAGTTGGCAAGATTTGATATTCCTCCTGTACTGCATGGAAATTTCTGAGTTACGGACTGAGTTCCGGTGGATAAATCTTGAGGAGATTTTTATCAAGAGATGTTATTGAAAAGTATTATCGAAAAAAAAAATACAATAATTTTGAAATGATTATACTTGAATGACTTTTACATCGAAGGTATATTTGAAAAGCACTAGCCTTGCCTAAAATGATATTTAGAAGTCATTTATTGGGAAAGCATTTTTGGAAAGTTTCGTATTTTGAAAGAAATTATGTTTTACGTAATTCTCTCTGTTAAATATACTTATATCTACGTTTGGGGAAAATATGTTTTCAAAGGAAACTCTTCCATGCTAAAAATGATTTTGTTTGTAAAAGTTTTTCATATTAACTGATGTTTAAAGATTTCTACCAGTTATGGATTTCAATGGCTAAGGCCCGATGTGAACAAACCGACGTGGAGTTAAGTTATCGGTGTTCTTTATTGTATTGTGTTTCCTTTCGATTCAGCTTGTTTTGCTGTCCATCTCTTTGTGTATTTTTGTGTTGTTTCGTGATTGACTTCTGTAATTTTCTTCCACTTTATATTGTCATTGTTGTGCTGGCCCAAGAAAGGAAATAGTTTTGAAGATTGACAAAGGAACTCCGAGATGAACCACGTCCATTACATGTGAGATAGACCAGCTGAGTTAAAGGCACATGAGATGCACATGCATGAGATAAATGTATTCTATTAAAATTGAGATATCTTCTGATCGAAAAGATTGCAAAAACGAAATTGGAGAAGGACTCCTTATTCAATAAGAATAGAATCTAAGAGAAGGAAGGATTTTAGGAGTTAGTTTGACTAGAACTCTTCTACCAAGGGCGAGTCGCATTAGGATTCTAGTTAAATTCTTATCTACTAACTCCTATAAATTGCAGATTGTTATTATTGTATATAGATGCACAAAAATAGAAATTTATCAAGAATTGAGAGCAAAATTTGTGAAGAAATTTTGCAACCAGTTCGAGCCAAATTGGAGAGTGCGAATCTGGAGCTACTTGAACCAGCTAGAAGAACAGTTCCATCTATTGTCTTTTAGTCTAGTTTATTTGTTGTAGGTGATTACAAATTGTACCTTTCAGCTTTATCTAGAAGTAATTGTAATAGGTACTGAGTG
>ML343557.1:0-28727 GCA_005239505.1 Nicotiana paniculata
TGTCTGTAATATTAGGCTGCTAATATAATTGAAATTGTAATTGAATGACTAAAGAAGATTAAATTTTATTTTCATAAGCATCTAAAAAGAGAATTGATTTCCTTGCGGGCAATTGTATTTATGGATAAGGTTATGTTATTAAACATTATAAAAACTTGGAAAGCGAATTTCGAAAAAGGATTTAAATACTATTTCGAGGTTTTTAAAAGAGGAACCTGTCATTTACTTGGGTATTTGTTTTCCCGACGTAGTCGAGGTGGACTGTTGATTGTGCATGACTGCATGTGACCGCTTCGCAATTTACATTCTGCGAGTGGAGTGTTATTTCCCCACTCTCATGGGAGCGGGCCGTACGCCACAGCGAGATTGAAAGAAATATTATGGTTCGGGTCGTTCGACCCTCGGCAGTGCACAAAGATGATTATTATGACGGCTCAAGCCGGTTGTCCTTATCCTGTATGCGCATGCCAAAATTGTTAAATATTTTTCATGGATTTTGAAAAGTGACAAGATATTTGGGGGAAAACAAAGAGGAAATTATTTATTTAAAAAATATTTGGGGGAAAATGAGGAAGTGGTAACTGTTTGTTTATTTCCAGTATTTACTTGGATTTTAGTGCCTTATATATATTGCTGCTTTACTACCTTTACATGCCTATCGTGTTCATCTTATGCTATTAAATTAATTGTTGGACCTTAGTGAGTGTCTAGTTCGACCTCTCGTCACTACCTCTCTGAGGTTAGGCGAGCGACTTACTGAGTACACGTTATTTTTGTACTCATGCTACACTTGCTGTGCATTTTTATTGCACAGGTACCTTCATAGCTACATGGATGGTTGGAGACTTAGGCGAGCTGCACCATCCGGAGGCGATCCGCAGCTGATAGAGTTTCCCTCGTACTGTATTTAGGTTTATTTTAAACTTCCTTGTCCAATTTGTATTTCAGACAGGCTTTGTGATGATTGTATAAATTCTTAGAAATCGCTCACGTACTTGTGACACCGGGTTCTGGGATGTGTTGGGATATAATTGCTAAAACGGAATATTCAAACTATTGTTTTACTCGACAGATTTTATTTAGTTAATATGTAATAAAGTGTAAGGAAGTGCTTCTTCATAAATGATAAAATAGGAAATTATTTCAACTAATTAATATTTGGCTTGCCTGACAATGATGTCCGGCGCCATCACGACCTTACGAATTTTGGGTCGTGACAACATGGTATCAGAGCTCTAGGTTCCCTTAGGTCTCACGAGTCATGAGCAAGTCTAGTAGAGTCTTGCAGATCGGTATGGAGACGTCTGTACTTATCTTCGAGAGGCTACATGGCTATTAGGAGTACTTCCCTTCTTGATTCCTCATCGTGTGATTTGATTCCTTTGAGGCTTATGCCTATGTTTATTCCTACTCAATCTTACGCGTCGCGAGCGCTCTCTTTGAATCAGGCATTTGAGGAATTGAAATGGTGCTATGGATGTAATTCGAGATGTCTCCATGTGTAATTGGTTGGGGCTGTCTTTATGGCCCTGCAAAAGAATAATATGTTGTTTCAGCTCAGTAGCTGTGTTTCTGGGAGCCTTAAGGCTATGCTCAGGTAGTGATGATGCTTGCGATTGGTTATCGCGCGATGTCGATATGATGATAGAATGCTTGCCCGTATGTTGGGGGTGATGAATGGTTTGAAGGGAGGTCTTCTCAGAGTTTGATTTCGAGATTTCGGTATTTTAGTTCCGGCAGAGGAAAGGCATTTGGGTTATGAATGGTCCGGTTCGGGTTGATAAAGTAGTAAGACTTGGTGTCTTCAAGTGAGGTGGGATATGCACCTGTGACGTGAAGTCGTCGTCATTGATAGAATGGAATGCGTTAAGTTTGTTGGTGCTATGGTTTATTCGGTTGCGTGGGGTCAGAGTATTGAGAAGAAATATTGAAGAATGCGGTTGGCAGAGACCGTGAGGTGCGGTGGTTCAATACCGGATAAGTGTTGATAATGAAGGAAGCTAGAGAAAGATGATCTCCGGAGAGCTTGAGGTCGTGGTGATCTACTGGTTTGATAGCTACAGAGAATGATCCTGAAGTGAGGCTAGGCGGTGGTTCCATTTCTAGAAGTCCAGGTGTAAGAAGAGAAAGTTGAGCAGTCGCAAAGTGGGGGAGCGACAACATAGTTTGGAATTTGAAGATATTTTCATGCATTTAATGGATGTCCATGAGGAGCAGACAGACTAGTAAAGTTTGTAAATGAAGCAGGGCGTAGGATGGGGTATTGAAGTCGCAGAGAGCGTGCATTTCATCGTTGTTAGAAGGTGTCCGCGGGTGATTTCCACAGGTGGGTTATCTTCTGTGAATAGGTTAGTGGGGGCATGGTTGGCAAGTCTCTGTGAGAGGTTCTAGTGGCTATTCGGTAGGAAGAAGAATGTGTGGACGATGCTAGAGAATTTGAGCATTTAGGGAGTGCTAGCGAGAGAATTTGGAGGAATTGGATGGATTGGTTGAGCAAGATCATATTATCAAAGGAGAAAGAATCTCGGCAGGGTCTAAAGTGGTGCAGGGAGTAGCTTCGGGCTAAGTGGGGGAGTCCCACCATCTGCAGTTGGGTTGCAGGATTGTGTTATCATAGGGTTGCGGATTGTCGGTGTGTTGGCAAGTTATTACAGCTAAGGGAAGAGAGTAAAATGGTGATTGTGCGTGAGATTTGATGAATGTGTGAAAAAGTTGGCCCTGTCGGGCCAGGATTAGGCTTTGGAAGATTCAGAATTTTTCTTAAGGCATAGGCGAGTTGTCAGGGTAGTGACTCAGTCACGTGCTTCGAGGAAAAGGGTATTCATGTGCTAGAAGAGCCTTGGAGTTGATTGTATTCGGGACCAATCAGAGTGGGTGACTCTCAATGGCGGTCCTAGTGAATACAAAGTTAAGAATGCGACGTTTAAGGGTTTCAGGCAGCAGTATGATCGAGAATCGAGCTTTTGCAGAGTAATTTCTGAGAAAAAGGAAGATGGTTGGAATGTTCTATGATATGTTTCAACATTCAGGATAGTATTGGAGGAGTGAGCGAAATAAACTCCAGATTGTAGAAAGGTTATCAGGAGAGTATAAACGGGTTGCGGGATTTAGGCAGCATAGTCTCATGAATCAAGGTCACTCGGGATGAGTGAGGGTTAAGTCTGATATGAGTGGAAGGAAGTTTCTATTATTCTTGAAGCAATTAAATATGAGTAAAAGAAGTTAGATTGATTAGCCATGGTTGAAATGGCATGTTTGCGGCAGTGATCAGTTCCTTTGATGTGATTAAGTTATGCATGTGGTTTGTGCCGGTGTATGCGGGGCTTGTCGGCCGTCGTAACGGATTTCATGTGGGAGCATTTATATGCTAGGGCCTGTCAGGTGTAGGCAGATCCCGGAAGGGTTATGGTGGTATAGACTACTACTTAAGGATTTGCATGTTGGGTGGTTGTGAGAAGTCACTCGTGTGTTGAGATGGTACTCTTGAATCGAGTTAAGTAAGAGGTTTCTATATGACGAAGTGTTCACCCTGTTGGTGGTTCAGAAGTTATGACGGAATTCTTGCGTTACCTCATATTGGCATGTTAGGTGCGGTAAGCAGTATGTAACTGGGAGTAAGAATCGAGATTGCGGTTCGGTGTTAATAAGGATGTCATGACCTTGGGAGAGCAAGAAAAAGTGATTTGCGAATATTAGAGTATATTTTCATTGGTTTGTTGTTGTTTGGATAGTTTCGGAGCGTTATGCAACGATTTGAGTCATCGGAAGGGCTTGGAGGCCGGTTATGGCATTTCGGAGCGAGGTACGTCTCCTTTCTAACTTTGTGAGGGGGAATTGTCCCCCTAGGTGAACTAATTAAGTATGTGTTACTATCTGCGGGGGGCTACGTACGCACGAGGTGATGGGAGTCCGTGCGTAGCTACTATTATGCCATGTCCGGGTAGCCTAGGACCCACTAGCATGCCTTACCTGTTGTACCTATGATCTTTTCTGTAATATTAGACTGCTAATATAATTGAAATTGTAATTGAATGACTAAAGAAGATTAAAGTTTATTTTCATAAGCATCTAAAAAGAGAATTAATTTCCTTCGCGGGCAATTGTATTTACGGATAAGGTTATGTTATTAAACATTATAAAAACTTGGCAAGCGAATTTCGAAAAAGGATTTAAATACTATTTCGAGGTTTTTAAAAGAGGAACTTGTCATTTACTTGGGTATTTGTTTTCCCGACGTAGTCGGGGTGGACTGTTGATTTCGAAAAAGGATTTAAATACTATTTCGAGGTTTTTAAAAGAGGAACTAGTCATTTACTTGGGTATTTGTTTTCCCGACGTAGTCGGGGTGGACTGTTGATTGTGCATGCCTGAATGTTACCACTTCGCAATTTACATTCCGCGAGCGGAGTGTTATTTCCCCCACCTCTCATGGGAGCGGGTCGTACGCCACGACGAGATTGAAAGAAATATTATGGTTCGGGCCATTCGACCCTCGGCAGTGCACAAAGATGATTATTATGACAGCTCATACCGGTTGTCCTTATCCCGTATGCGCATGCTAAATTGTTAAATGTTTTTCATGGATTTTTAAAAGTGACAAGATATTTGGGGAAAAACAAAGAGGAAATTGTTTATTTAAAAAATATTTGGGGGAAAATGAGGAAGTGGTAACTGTTTGTTTATTTCCAGTATTTACTTGGATTTTAGTGCCTTATATATATTGCTGCTTCACTACCTTTACATGCCTATCGTGTTCATCTTATGCTGTAAAATTAATAGTTGGACCCTAGTGAGTGTCTAATTCGACCTCTCGTCACTACCTCTCTGAGGTTAGGCGGGCAACTTACTGAGTACACGTTGTTTTTTTACTCATGCTACACTTGCCGTGCATTTTTATTGCACAGGTACCTTCATAGTTACATGGCTGGTTGGAGACTTAGGCGAGCTGCACCATCCGGAGGCGATCCGCAGCTGACAGAGTCCCCCGTACCGTATTTATTTTTATTTTAAATTTCCTTGTCCAATTTGTATTTCGGACAGGCTTTGTGATGATTGTATAAATTCTTAGAAATCGCTCATGTACTTGTGACAACGGGTTCTGGGATGTGTTGGGATATAATTGCTAAAATGGAATATTCAAACTATTGTTTTACTTGACAGATTTATTTAGTTAATATGTATTAAAGTGTAAGGAAATGCTTCTTCATAAATGATAAAATAGGAAATTGTTTCAACTAATTAATGTTTGGCTTGCCTGACAATGATATTCGGCGCCATCACGATCTTACGGATTTTGGGTCGTGACATACATGATACTAATGTAAAACGAGTTTTGATTGACCCATGCAGCTCTGTGAATATTATTCTTCTACGAGTGGTGAACGAAATGCAAATTGGTGAGAAGATAATACCAAAAGCACGTTCCTTATCTGGATTCTTCAATTCAACCGTTATTATGAAGGAGGAGATAGTGCTAACTACATTCGCAAAAGGAGTCATCAAAGTAACAAAATTTCAAGTAATAGACACGGACATGGTCTATAATGTGATTCTTGGGATTCATTACATGGATGTTGTGTCGTCTACATTACGTCAAGTTATTAAGTTTCCTTCAAAATGGGGAATTCAACAAATTCGTGGAGATCAACATGTTTCTAAGAGTATCAATTCAGTGGTGGAGTCACACAAAGAAAGCATTGATACAAGTGAGAACTTCGTGAAAGACGTGGTAAATCAAATCTCATCTGAAAATGGCTCAAGGAAAACAGATGTGGATTCAAGAACAGATGTCATTCAAGAACCGGAGGAGAATGAAAACATCAAAAAAAACAATTGAAGAGCTCGAAGCTGTTGTATTACTAGAACAATGGCCAGACCGAATAGTCTATATTGGAGCGAAACTAAGCCTAGAAATAAGAGGTAAGTTAGTTGAATTTTTAAAAGCTAACACAAATTCTTTTGCCTAGTCTCATTCAGATATGACAGGTATACCTCCGGAGGTGATGACTCACAAATTTAATGAAGATCCATCATACCTACCTATCAAGCAAAAGAAAAAGAAGCAAGGCTCTTTCAAAAATCAAGTGATTCAGGACGAGGTACAAAAACTCTTAAAAATAGGTTCAATACGGGAGGTAAAATATACTAATTGGTTAGCTAATACTGTGTAGTTCCAAAAAAGAATGGTAAATGGCGAGTTTGCGTAAATTATACTGATTTAAATAAAGCTTTCCCAAAAGATTCATTCTCTTTACCGCATATAGATCAATTGATTGGTTCTACCGCAAGTCATGAGCTGTTGAGTTTTTTAGATGCATATTCAGGTTATAATCAAATAAAGATGAATCCCCTAGATGAATAAAAAACTTTGTTTATTACAGACATGGGGACTTACTGTTACAAAGTCATGTCTTTTGGTTTAAAAAATGATGGGGCCACGTATCAAAGGTTGGTGACTAAGATGTTTCAAGAACACCTGGGAAGAACTATGGAAGTTTATATCGATGATATGCTAATCAAATATGCACGAGCAGGAGATCACTTTCAACATCTTTCAAGCACCTTCGAAATCCTCCGTAACTATAATATGAAGTTAAATCCAGAAAAATGAGCATTCGGTGTGGCTTCAGGTAAGCCCTATACAGATCAAAGCCATTGAAGAAATTACAGATGTACTCATGAGCAAAAAAGAGGTACAGAGGTTGACAGGAAGAATAGCAACTTTGGGAAGATTTATTTCCAAATATTCGGAAAAAAGTTTCAAATTCTTTTCGGTACTAAAAAGCAAAATCAGTTTGAATGGACTAAGGAATGCCAACAAGCTCTCAAAAATTTAAAAGCATATTTGTCAAATCTGCCCCTGCTGGCTAAACCAGAAGATGGAGGCTACTTGTCTATCTTGCAGATTCATAAATGGCAGTAAGTGCAATTTTAGTACGAGAAGATAAAAGTAAAAAATCTCCAATTTATTATGTTAGTAAATATTTATTGGATGCTGAGACTCGATATCCTCACTTAGAAAAATTTGCTTTAGCATTAGTTATGGCATCTAGAAAGTTGAGACCTTATTTTCAATGTTATCATATCTCTGTAGTAACTGCTTATCCTATAAGGAATATATTACATAAACAAGAGTTGTCAGGAAGATTAGCTAAATGACTTATAGAACTCAGCGAGTAGGATATCATGTACCAGCCTAGAACTACAATAAAATCATAAATTTTAGCAGATTTTGTAGCGGATTTCAGCACAGAAATAGTTCCTAAAGTAGAAAAGGATCTACAAATATTCACCAGAGCTAATCCAGGTACATGGACTCTATTTACTGATGGCTCCTCGAACGTTAAAGGAGCAGGTTTAGGTATTGTTTTAATTCCACCATCGGGAGAAAGTATAAGACAAGCAATACAATGCTATCCCATTACTAACAATAAATCAGAGTACGAGGCTGTTATTGCAGGTTTGAAACTGGCACGAGAACTCTCTATAGAGAAAATTGTAATTAAGAGTTATTCTCAACTGGTAGTTAAACAGATGCAGGGGACTTACATAGCTAGAGAGGCACAAATGCAACAATATTGGAAAAAAGGCACGAGAATTGATAAGACAATTTCAATCATGGAAAATTGTGCAAATACCCAAGGAGGAGAATGCGGAAGCAGATGCACTAGCAAATCTCGCATCAGTTACGAAAATAACAATTGCAGAAAATGCTATCGTAATACATTTGTTTCATTCAGCACTGGACCATCATACAAAATTACAATTGAGGTAAGTTTCAATAATTTAACTTGGGACCGGAGAAACAAACTTGTTAATTTTCTGCAGTATGGAACCGTACCTGAAGACAAAAAAGTGTCTCAGTTACTTTGAAGAAAGGCTGCCCGTTACTGCTTAATTCGAGGAAATATATATCGAAAAATGTCCGGGGGACCTTTAGCAAGATGCCTTGGACCTGCTCAAACAGAATATGTGATGAGAGAAGTACACGAGGGCCATTGTGGAAATCACGCAGGAGGAAGATCCTTGGTGAAAACTTTAATTAGAGCAGGATATTACTGGCCGAAAATGGAAGAAGATGCAGAAAATTTCATAGCTAAGTGTGATAAATGCCAAATATATGAAAATAACATGCACAGCCCAACAAAATTATTACATATGATTATTTCCTCGTGGCAATTCATGAAGTGGGGAATGGATATCGTTGGACCGTTGCGGCAAGCTAAAGGAAAGGTGATGTTTGGCTATAATTATATTTTTAGTGCATTACTTATCTTACATTTTGGGGCTTTAATGCTAAACTATACTATATTTGTGCTTAAAAGAGTTTATTTTATGTGTAGGTACGTTGAAGACGAAATTAGGAGTA
Organism: Nicotiana paniculata; assembly: GCA_005239505.1. NCBI lineage: Eukaryota > Viridiplantae > Streptophyta > Magnoliopsida > Solanales > Solanaceae > Nicotiana > Nicotiana paniculata. The sequence continues at coordinate 8,369 of ML343557.1, forward strand.
AAGTAGAGATTTTATATGTATTTTATACACTCCAAGAATGGAGTATGATTATTTAGTTAGTGGAGATATAAGGTAAAGAGACAAATCAAAAAAAAAAAAAAGACAAAAAAGAACAATCGGAAAGGAAAAAGAAAACAAAAATGGGACTTTAAGAATTGGGACACAAGAAAGACGAAGAAACAAAGTTGGGCAAAGAAATATGTAAATCGGAATGAAGAATTGAAGCAGCACAAAAATGTAAACGCAACAGAAGCAAGAGCATGCGACGCGAGGGATTCATCTCACGTTAGAGCTTGCGACGCCAGTGCTGTAGCGAGGTGAACCTCGCGTTTTGCCTCGCGCCGCGAGGCTTGTAGCGAGGATGTTTCGGGTTTTAAAAGCTTATTTTATCTCCTACTTGGTTTTGGACTTGATTATTTCATTTGGGTCTTTTCCCTACACATAAATAGTCATTAAACACCATTTTTAGAGGAGTTTTTTGTGACTGGAGGCAAGAAATCACGTGTACAACTTCTGGAGGAGAAAATCATAGAGTTCTTCATCCCTTTATCTTTTCTTTGTAATTTGTTTTATGAAAAATACTTGAAAAACTATTATTACGAACATGAGTGGCTAAGCACTCTCGTTCTAGGGTTGTGGTTGACATGGTTATTAATGTTTATTAATTACATCTTTGTAAATTCGGATTATCATCTTGTGGTTATTTCTTTAATTCTAGTCTCAATTTGTGAATTTTTGTAGCTACCAATTCACCCTACTATATATGCTATGTTTGAGAAAGCCATATTTAGATTAGAGCAGAATTAGAGAGAGCTTGTGTCTGAACCTGTGGCTCGGGGGAAGATTTCGCGGTTAGGATAGGAATATACCTAACAGTCTTGCTTAATTAAATACCGTATTATATTCGTTCATGATAGACTCAATACCATAGCAATATAGGATTGATATATTTTGGGCAGGCGAGTAGTATTGTGGGAACATGCTATTCATATAAACGATCTGGTTAATTAGCAACCATAGATAATATGGATTAACGAGTGTACTTATTGAACTTAATAGGATTGATAAACCAACCACAACCCTGGAATTTTTATCTCATCTGAAGTAAAATCTCGTCATACAAAATTGCATTCTTGATACTTTAGTTGTTATTTGTTTAATTTCCGCAATAGTAGATTAATAGAAAAATATCACTCTTAAAAATCTTGGACAATTAATTGATTTTAGTTTGCTTAGTTAACGATCAATATAAGTCTATGTGGGTTCGATATCTGACATTCGAATCACTTTATTACTTGACGGCCACGTATACTTCCGTGTATCTGGGAACCAACAAAAGGTACAATTATTGTTAGTGTTAACAAATTATATTTCCAAATGGGTAGAGGCAGGAGCTTTCAAATAGATGCGAGAAAAGGAAGTTATGGATTTTATTTGGCGAAACATTATATGCCGATTCGGAGTGCCAAGAGAAATCGTATGTGATAATGGCCCACAGTTTATAGGCACCAAAATCACAGAATTTTTTCAATTTGGAAAATCAAAAAAATAACTTCCTCACCTTATCATCCCGTGGCAAATGGACAAGTAGAGTCAACAAACAAGATTGTTATTAATTGATGTTTTAGACGTCAATACCTCACAAGAAGATAAGTTACTTTGTGTGGTACCCGATTTTCGAGTGCTATCTCAATAGAAGAACCGGGTTCTTCTTGATGTACTTACTTCTACTGTCACAGAATATTAGAAGCAGTAAAGTAAAAACACAAGGATTTTTTACGTGGAAAACACCTGGCTCAAAAGGTGAAAAATCCACGACCTACTCCTCAGTAGGATTTNCAATCAGATGGAACTGATTCTTTTAGTTGATCTGTAGCCTTTTAATCGTACAATGACTCTGTTAGCAAATTGACTCTGGGAACTTTGCTTTCAGACTTTTGATTCACTTCAGCTTCTGTGCGTGTCTCATTCCAGCAGAAATACATCAAGTATTTATAGAGTCAGTTGAGCTTATCGTTCAATTCTATTCCAACTCTACTTGGGTGAACATAATTCGTACCAAACTCAACTTCCTTTATTTTGTTACTTTCCTTGCTGAATTCGACTTCAATCATCTCATCAGTTTGCAACCTTTTCGCATTAGGAGACAGTCGCTGGGTTCATTGATATTTCTCATTCACAGATATCTCTTATCCATATACGATTCATGTTCCAGATATTCAGTTCAAGATGTGTGCTCTGATGGACCTGGTTCAACTGGTCAGCCATTTTTCAATCTTCAAAACTATGCAGTGACATGGGTCAACAAATTCCCCCTTTTTGATGATGACAAACTTCGTGCTTAATCCTGTATACACTACAACCACTTTCTATGGTTTTAAGCATTAATCATAGAGAATCCAGGTTCATTAGATTATAAATATCACTTTGAAAAAACATTTTGAAAAAGTTCAGCACATATCTTCCCCCTTTTGGCATCATCGAAAAGTTTGCAAAATGATACACTTACCAGATTTATTAATTATTACTCATGGCCATTGAGGCAACTGCAGGTGCAAAGCATGATTAATCAACACAAAGAAACTTTGATACAAGTCAATAACTAGAAGCAAAATTCATTGATTAGTAACGATTATCAACACCATACAGAAAAACAAAAATAAACCAACCATGAGCAAAAAAACAGAGTAAAAATAACTGAAACCGAACAACTAGTCTAAAGAGGGGTTTTGGATGTTCTGGAAAGCCTAAGGATGGGAAGGTGCAGAGGAGGTTGTGGTATTTGATTGTAGGAGAGAAAGCATCTACTGAAGAAAACCCTCGTTCTTTTCTTTCTCCTTTGCCAATTCATCCATAAGAGCAACCCGCTCAGCTTCAACCTTAATCACACGAGAAATTCAAAAGAAGGATCTCCATATCCTTAATTTCATTTTCCTGCACCAGAGTTCTAACTATGCTGTTGACTGGTTGCTTCCTAGATGAACCAGGTTCATCCACAGGAACATTGACATTGTAGTCACATGTAAGCAAAGTTTCCTTCCCAAAATAGTCTTTGGCAGTAGCCATTTCAGCCTTCTTTACCGGAACCCCAAAATATGCAAGCACTGCTGTCAGAATGAAGCCATATGGAATTGTGTGTGCTTTGGTTCCATTCACAACTCTGTCAAAGAGTTGGATGATGAAAGCCGGCCAATTTATTTGCTTTCCCCTATACAAGAATTCTATCAAGGTAAGATCCATATAATTTGCCATGTGCCTTCTTTCTTTTCTAGGCAGTAGGAACTTGATGACGAACTCGAAGAGTAGCTTGTGCTCTGGCTTCATTTCACTCTTGTAAACCGGCCTGGGTTCAATCTCCTTCTCACTATCACTAAAGAATCCGGTGATGTTGATTGCTGAGGCCATCCCATCTAGACAAGGCCATCTTTGCCTTGTGTAGTCCTCATAGCCCTCAGCTGGTAATAACACCCAGTTTTTTAACATCAAAGGAAAGTTCAATTCCTTTGACCATGGAGGTGACCCTGCCTTCCTTGACAATGGAATTTCCCATGAATTCTACCAACTCAGCTCTTGCTAGCCTGCCTTCCATGCGAAGGACCAGGTCCTTCCAGCCCTGCACCTCCAGAGTTTCCATCAAATATTGCATTCCAGCCTCATCTAGATCCTTCACCAGCTTACCCTTCAGTATTGTTCTTTTTCCAAACATGGTAACTCTGTCAGTCACCTCTCCTATTTCCTTCTCCTCCTCTCCACTCCAGTCTGCATCATCATCCTCAACAATTTTCACTTTCTTTGGCTTGGCCCTAGTCCTCTTAACAGATCTTGTTGGTGTGACGGACATTCTAGCTGACTTCTTTGAAGAAGCCTTAGCCTTTGTGAGTTTTGGTGTCTCAGCCACACCTGGAGCAGGCTCCTCCTCCTGTTGGACCAGGTCCAACGCAGTCTCTTCAATGTCAATAACCTCAATAGGCTCTCCAACTTTTGTTTTTCCTTTTGTTGCCCTCTTCTTCTTGATCTCTTTCAGAGCCTTTTTCTAATTTCTCTTCTTCATCTCTCACAGTGCTACGAGTAGCTCTTACTTTTGGATAAGGAACATCAGTAACTTTAGAAATTTTTCTTTTCTTTGAAGGAACTGGGTGAGTTGCCTTCTTGGACTTCTGACTCCTTCTTTTCTTGGCGTTATAGGACTTCCCCAGTTTATAGGCACGAAAATCACATAATTTTTTCAAAGTTGGAAAAGCAAACGAACAACTTCCTCACCTTATCATCCCGTGGCAAATGGACAAGTAGAGTCAACAAACAAGATTATTATTAATTGACGTTTTATACGTCAATACCTCGCAAGAAGATAAGTTACTTTGTGTGGTACCCAATTTTCGAGTGCTGTCTCGATAGAAAAACCTGGTTCTTCTTGATGTACTTACTTCTACTGTCACGGAATATTATAAGCAGTAAAGTAAAAACACAAGGATTTTTTACGTGGAAAACACCTGGCTCAAAAGGTGAAAAAACCACGACCTACTCCTCAGTAGGATTTGCTCAAACTCTTCACTAAATACTCTGAGCCAAACGGACTTACAAAATGAACTCTTTTGTAATCCTAGGACTAACTCTAATTCCTTTGTAGTAACTAGCCCCTAGCTAATTTCTACACAACTCAAGGTGAAAAAGGTGAAAAAACCACAATCAACTAGACTCAATAATCAATCAAATGAAACTGGTTCTTTTAGTTGATCTGTAGCCTTTTAATTCCACAATGACTCTGCTAGCAAATTGACTCTGGGAACTTTGCTTTTAGACTTTTGATTCACTTCAGCTTTTGTGCGTATCTCATTCCAGCAGAAATACATTAAGTATTTATAGAGTCAGTTGAGCTTGTCTTCCAATTCTAGTCCAACTCTACCTGGGTGAACATAATTCATACCAAACTCAACTTCCTTTATTTTGTTACTTTCCTTGCTGAATTCGACTTCAATCATCTCATCAGTTTGCAACCTTTTTCGCATTAGGAGACAGTCGTTGGGTTCATTAATATTTCTCATTCACAGATATCTCCTATGCATATACGGTTCATATGCCAGATATTCAGTTCAAGATGTGTGCTCTGATGGACCTGGTTCAACTGGTCATCCACTTGTCAATCTTCAAAACTATGCAGTGACATGGGTCAACATTAATAATTTGAAGAAAATATTAGAGGAATCAAAAGGCAATTGTCCCGAGGTGTTACCAGGAGTATTATTGGGCTCATCTAACGACATCAAAGACAAGTACGGGAGAAACTTCATTTTCACTAGTTTATGGTGCAGAAGCCCTAATCCCAGTCGAAATAGGTGAGCCAAGTACGGATTCACACAAGCAACTGAAGAATCAAATGGTGAAGAGATAAGAACGAATTTAGATTTATTCAAGCAAAGGAGAGAAGCGACTTTAATAAGAATTGCAGCTCAGAAACAAATTATTGAACGATACTACAACAGGAAGGCTCATCTCAGATACTTCAATATTGGGGACTTTGTTCTCAAAAAGTTTTTTCAATCAACAAAAACAGCTGGAGCAGGATAGCTGAATCCAAATTGGGAAGGTCCTTATAAAATCCGACGTATCGCTGGGAAAGGTGCTTATGAGTTAGAAACCATGGAAGGCAAGGTACTACCTTCAAATTGGAATGTTGTTCATTTGAAGAAATATTATTTCTAAGCAAAGAAAATACCCACAGTCAGGTATCACTTAAGTAAGATTTTATTTTGTTCTGTTAAATTATACTAACAATTTTAGATGATAAGCAAAAAGCTAACCCACACCAAATAATGATATTAGACCTAAAAGACACGCGGGATATAAAATTATTCCTCCGGTATGGGTTACAACCTTTCTGATGGAAATAAAAAGGGTTAAGTAGTCATCATCTAAAAGTATACCTCCGAGTCCCGTATGTATTTCCCTTTTCAGGAAATTGACCAAATGGAAGGAATAATCAAGTGCTCGAGATTTCATACTTCAATGATCTAACACTTGGGGACTATAGATATGAAGGCAAATAAGACTGAAAGTCAAAGAAGATTAAAGAAGACTAAAAATCAGAATTGAAGCCGGGATCAACCCAAAAATCAAAAGTCAAGAGCCAATCAAGAGTCAAAAAACAAGCCTGAATCAAAAACCTTTGTAATAATCTTTGATAAAGTGTAAACTCGCGGACATAAGTTACAAGATGATACAAGTACTTAGGGTTAAGGGAAATGATTAGACATGGGTTGCAAGATAAACCCTAGAATTTTTTAAAATCTATAACAAGAAAAATATTTATGAAAGAATTGTAGATGTTGTACAAAAAGTTATTTGAATACTTGTAAAGTGTTATATAATTTCAAAGTGCAAAGCATGAAACTTCCTCAAATTATTTACGAAACTTCTTCAAAGTATGTATTTTCCTACTTCTTTCATATACTTACACCAATATGAAGTTGAGACGTCTTCTTCATTAGTGTCGTTTATAAAAGGGCCATACTTTATAAAAATTCGTGTCTATATCAAAATCTTGAACCATTAAAGCATTTTTAAATCAAAGTCAAAGAGTAAAACAAAAACTCAAACGAAAATTTATATATTAAACTTAGTCAAAACTAAGTATATACTGTCACGACCCCTATTCTAAACTGCCTGTGATGGTGTCTATCGTGATACTAAGCTAGCCAATTATCTGAGAATAACATAAATGATTTCCATTTAATACACATTTCGATATCTCATAATAATTTCTACTTTTTAAGCATTTTTAAATAGACTAAGATATGTCGAATAATAGATACAACCCAAGATCCCGGAGTCACTGGTCATGAGCATCTAAAGACAATACAAGTCTATAATCACTATAATAGTAAGAAGGAGAAGGGCAAAGCTGCGGACGCGTGCAGCTACCTCGCAAATCTCTGTGAATCTCTGCTACAGTAAATCAACCCTCAGTCAGCCCTAGCACCTGAATCTGCACACAAGGTGCAGAGAGTAATGTGAGTACACCAACTCAGTAAGTAATAAAAGTAAATAAGGTCTAGGAAATACGAAACACATAACAATACATCATAAATCCACATCAAGTACAGTCCTTCTTTCAAAAATCGTAGATATGTCAAATCATGACGCTTAAAGCCGATTTCAGTGAAAATCATTTGAAAATGAAGTTTCCAACAGTTTCAATAAAAATGTCCCAGAGGTTTACTATAAAAATGATATAATTCATAAGTAGCCTCTCGGGAAAATACCTGAATAATAAACCGCCCCTCGGGCATAACATCACTCAGAATTAGTCCCTTTGCATTCCTCACAATCACTCGTAATCAGCCCCTCGGGCAACCTCACAGCCACTCATGCCTCCCAATCACTCGTCACTCGGCACTCGGTACTCACACTCAGTAGGTACCTGCGCTCACTGGGGGTGTACAGACTCTGGAGGGGCTCCTACAGCTCAAGCGCTATAACAGGCCAAATCATGGCATCAATCACTCTAGCACTAGGCCTATCAATAACATGATGTGGCGTGGAGCCCGATCCCATATCATATCCTCAAAAATCAGGACCTCGACCTCACTCAATCATCATAAACAGTATAACATGCTACGGCGCGCAACCCGATCCCATATATCCTCACAACATAGGCCCTCGGACTCACTCAGTCAAAAACATCTCAAAAAGCCACTCGGGCTATCAGTAAAACGGGGTACTCGACCACTAAAATATCATTTTATATCTCAAAATAGTGTAAATAAGACTGAGTTTAAAAATCAATTATACATAATATGACTGAGTGTAAATCATAAGTCAACACCGTGAGGAATAGGAGTAAAAGTCCTCAAGGGGTCTAAACATGTCGGCACAAGGCCCAAACATGGCGTACAACCCAAAATATAATAATAGTCTTAAAACATGAATATCATATGAAGTAGAATCAAATATGCAACTTGATAGTTGCCACGGGACGGACCAAGTCACAATCCCCCAACTGTGCACGCCACACACTCGTCATCTAGTATGTGCGCCACCCCAAACAGTGATAAAAATGTGAAGTCTGGGGTTTCATACCCTCAGGACAAGATTTACAGTCATTACTTACCTCAAACTGGCCAAACTACTAATCCGCGATGCCTTTTCCTCTTGGCTCGGCCTCCAATTGCTCCGAATCTCATCAAAACCAGATTAATATCATCAATATATGCTAAGGAACAAATCCCACTCGAAAATTATTAAATTTAACCAAAATTTCCGAAATTGGCCAAACCCAACCCCCAGGCCCACTTCTCGGATTCCGACAAAAATCACAAAACTAGCATCCTTACACTATCACGAGTCCATACTTACCAAATACATCAAAATTGCACCCCAAATAGCCCCTCAAATCCCCAATTTATGTTGTAAACATGTAATTTTTGATCCTCCATGTGATTTTACACAGTATAACGTTTAGATATTTAGTTTTATGTCTAATATCATTATTTTAACTAGTTTTGACCTTTTTACTTTATTTTATCGCAAAAAAACTAAAATTATAAAAAATAGTTTCATTTTATAGTCACACTATTTTGCTAGGATTTTTGTTTTTATATAATCTTTGAAAAATACAAAAAAAATAATAGTTTCAACTTTAATTCTTAGTTTTATTTTTAACATAATAATTTATTAAAATCAATTAAGAGTTATTTTATATTTTTCTTATAAGTATTTTAGAAGCAACTTCTTAGCCCAATTTTGTAGATTTAGTGCTCAACTCAGACCTAAGCCTATAATTCTCAAGCTCATTCCCCTTAGCCCAATACCTATTAACCTAACCCTAGAACATATACCCTATAAAAGACTCTTTAATTTTCATCACACAAAAAGAATATATCAGAAATTAACCCCCCCCCCCATCATCTTCTCCACCCACAATCTTTCGCAACTAGACCCACACCCCTATGCCACAGCCCCCTGTTCCACACCCAAACTCCACCTCCAAACCTTCAAAAACCTCCATTGAAATACCATAAAAATGCTGCTGGAACTTAGCTTCTAAACAGTAAAAAAAAATCCAGCAACTTTTAGCCATTAAAAGCTCTTTCTTTGTCCACCATTAACGAACCTCTCTCCTCCATCTAAGCACCTCCATCTTCTCTTAAAAGCCACCAATGCTTCAGCCATGAGAACTCATTGAAACATCACTAAAGGACACAAAAACTCCATCTTCTTCACCCTTAATACTATTCCAAAACACCACTGGTTTCTCCTTCTTTTTTTCACCATGAAATCCATGTAAAAATAGCTCCAAAAACGCGGCTCAAACTACCCCCACACCAGCCCTCTTTCCCGTCAAAAACGCCCCGAATCAGCCTCGGTTAGCACAGAGAAAACTCATCCAAAACCATGCTGAAAACATCTTAACAACAACCCCAAAATTTTCCAAAAATCACGCCTAAGCAGCCCAAAAATCACCCCCAAAACACAGCTGAAATTCAGCTCCAAAAACAGTAAAAACAAATAGCAATAACAAAACCCAAAACCAGTCATTTTCAGCTCGAATTCCTCGCCGAAACACAGGAAAATCTAGCTCGAAAATACCCAAAAGCTCAGCTGGAAATCACCCAGCAAAACAGGTTCAAAATCAGTCCAAACTCAGTCCCGAAACCATCTTTAAAGTGAGGCAATGCTCGAGTTCGCCGGTCCGAGGTTCCGGGCAATGTCGCCTTTAGAAGTCTCCGTTCTTGGTTCGAATCTCTAGCAAAAGTATTAAGTCGAATCTCTTCATTGTACGTGCATTTGGGAGCTGCCATTTTAAATAAAATTGCAGCTGAGTGAGGTCCGTTCTTGCCCCTCTCAATTTATATTCTTGGTCGATCTTTCTATTACGTTTGTTCATGAACCATTGTTTGTGCGTTTGCTTGTGGTATTTGTTGAGGAATTTTGTTGATTTATATCCTGATTTTCCATGAGTTTTGATTGTGTGCTGATTAGATTTAGAGTTTATTATTTAGCTTATTAGTTAGTAAATTAGGCCATGAGTTTTGGGGGCTTTTGCATCCGTACCCATTTTTGTACCACGTTTTAACTTATACCCGTTTTGTAAAATTTTTTTTATCCGTACCCGCTTTTGCGCATAACTTCAGCATGCGGGGCTGAAGTAGCAAAGACAATCACGCAAAACTTCAGCATTCTAGTAGACGGGCCTGAAGTAGCTTGCGAACTCAGATCTAGAGTTGAAGTTGTTGTCTTGTAACTGAGGAACTTCAGCATACAGGAGTGAAGTTCTCCAGTTATAAAAACAAAAACTTCAGCATACGGGGCCGAAGTTCCCCCAGGGAACTTCAGCTCTAGAGCTGAAGTTTTGTCTTTGTAACTGGGACTTCAGCTCTAGAGCTAAAGTTGTCTTTGTAACTGGGGAACTTCAGCATACGGAGCTGAAGTTCCCCAGTTATAAAGACAACTTTAGCTCTAGAGCTAAAGTTGTCTTTGTAACTGGGGAACTTCAGCATACGGAGCTGAAGTTCCCCAGTTATAAAGACAAAAACTTCAGCATACTAGGCTCATGTTCCCCAGTTTACAAAGAAAAAACTAGAGCTGAAGTTTTGTCTTTGTAATTGTCTTTATAACTTGGGAACTTCAGCTCTAAAGCTGAAATTTGTAACTGGGAAGCTTCAGCAGTTTTGTCTTTGTAACTGGGGAACTTCAGTCCCGTATGCTGAAGTTTTGTCTTTATAACTGGCGAACTTCAGCTTAACTCTTGAACTTCAGCTCAGCGAGCGAAAGGGAGATGAAGTCATTTAAAAAGTGGGTACAAATTAAAAGTTTTAAAAAAAGCAGATATAGGTTAAATGAGGACGACCAAATAGAGTGTCCCGTGCAATTTTTACTGAGTTTTGTTTGTAAATTCTTTGGGCCATGTGATTCAAAATGTCACACAAACAAGATTGGGCCACGGTGAGGTTTTTAAGTATTTGGACCTTTAATTGTAGACCTATGTCATCTCTAAAAGGCCAACTAAACTAACCATGCTAATCGTGAGTCTGTTGAATGAGTTTGATACATATGGTTTGATGTAAATATGGGTGTCTTTTTTTTTTAAAATCTATATTTGGACTCTAATTTGAAATTGAGAAGATCGGTACCCTATAATGTGTTTGCGGCTTTTGTTGTTGAGCCGTGGAGTGTTGGCACATGCTGGCCAATTTTTTCCAATAGCTAGCCTACATTTCCATAATTGATTACTACATTTTTCCATAATTACTCCATAATTATTGCCTTACAATCAAACCTTAGGAAAATAAATAATTTATGAACAATTATAGTTTGCTTTAGGCGTGTTTAAATAATTTATCGTGGTCATGGCTACAGTTTTCGTGGCATGGTCATGGTACATAAATTTCATTCGGGTGTGCATTTCATGTGACCCGACCACAACTTTAATTTATTAACAATAATAAAATCACATGTTGTAATCGCGGGCGCATTTCATATGGCGCGGTTACGATGCGTCCAAAAACAACAAGTGCATGCCATCGTGACTTGTTTTTTTTCAAAATAAATCCATAAACATTGAAAGCGGTTAAAAATTAAAAGGGCTAAATTCACAATAGGCTAAAACATGTAAATAATCAGATAATTAGGCCAAATATTAATAGTTAAGCGACCGTGCTAGAACCACGAAACTCGGGAATGCCTAACACCTTCTCCCGGGTTAACAGAATTCCTTACTCGGATTTCTGATCGCAGACAACTTAAAACATAGTCTAAATTTCCTCGGTTTGGGATTTCAACAAACAAATGGTGTCCTAGAACACCGTAAAAAAAATTCGGGTGGCGACTCTGAAATAATAAATAATCCCAAAATGGAATAATGTCACTTAAAGTGGAAAAATTCCCTTATCCCACCCTTACCGGAGGAAAAAGGAGGTGTGACAGCTCTGGCGAATCTGCTGGGGATTTAACCCAGAATCTCTGGTCCATGGTTCAAGAATTCGAGCTTAGAATAGCTGTTATATTTGGCTTTCATTATTGCCTGATTTTTACATGTTTGAACCTAATGTGCTAAATGTCATTTTTTACCGCTTTGATATTATGTGAACTGTATATAAACTGTTACGAACCCCCTTCTCTCTAAGTCTTCTAAATCATCTGGGAAGTGTGCACTTCGTGTGACTTTTTTTTCTGTTAGAGTCATATCCAAATTTTAGAACGAGGTTCGGACAAGTTGCAAAGCCGGTGAAGCTTCTGTATTCACGGTACGCTGCCCCCTCGGCTCGGGTAAGCCAGGTCCAGAACAATAAACCCTAGGATTTAAACTTAGAATAACATAGCCTCATGCCAGATCCTTAATAGGAACGTTTATTTACATCATGTGCATTTGACTTCGGGGACTCAACACAGGGGTTGGGTCCGTCTAGGACAGGTGTACCCAATTTAAAAGACCATCCTGAAGCATCTTACGTCCTACTCGCGTATCTGTTTATTTTGGCTTACATGTTGACTGACTTCTAGAATGAGAAAGAAAATCAAAAAAAAAAGAAAAAAGAAAAAAATGAAATAACAGAAAAACACAAGAGTGAGGTAGGTATTGGAAACTTTTTGAAACTCTGCCAAAATTTTGAAAAAAAAAGGAAAGAAAATAAGCCAAGGTTTCCAACGTCATGTTTCCCTATTCTGTCAAAACTGGCAGAACTACGCGGGTCTAATTCTCACCGGATGTGAGATACGTAGGCAAACCTCATCGGTTCCGGACCCCAATTTTTTTTTCAAAAAAAAAAATCCCCAAAAAATATTTTTCTACCATTTTATTTTTCACAATTTCAAAAAATATTTTCCTTTACTTACTTCTTTAGAAAGTCTTTCTTGTAGACCCCAATTTTCAAAAATCCAAAAATATTTTACTTTACTTCTGTCTTTAGAAAAGTCCTTTTTTTAGACCACAATTTTCAAAAAATCCAAAAAAATATTTTCCTTTACTTACTTCTTTAGAAAGTCTTTCTTGTAGACCCCAATTTTCAAAAATCCAAAAATATTTTCCTCTACTTCGTACTTCAGAAAAGTCTCTCTTTGAGTCCCCAACTTTAAAGAAAAAAAATCCAAAATATTTTCTTTTAATTTCTTCTAAAAATCCAAAAAAAAAAAATATTTTTTCATTATTTTATAGAATTTTTTTTTCTTTCGAAAATTGAAAGAAAATTCAAGATTCAAAAAATATTTTCTTTAGAAGTCTTTCTTTCATAATTTTAACATAAAAATTCAAAAAATCCAAAAATATTTTTCTTTCTTCTTTAGAAGTTTTTCTTTCAAATTTCACTAAAAAAAAGAATGAAAAAAAAATAGAAAATCGAAATCAAAAAAATATTTTCTTTCTTCTTTATAAGTCTTTCTTTCGAAAATTAAAAACGAAAAAAATTCAAAATTCAAAAAAAGAGTTAGGTTATTTTCTTTATTCCCAATCTTCCCGAACTATGCAAGATCTGATTCATGCGGCGTCATGATACGTAGGCAACCCACATCAGGTTCAATCGAATGATTTTAAAAAAAAAAAGAAAGTGAAGAAGAAAAAAAAAAGAATGATAATAAGGACCGACTGAGTCCATTCTAACGTGTCTTTTGTTTTGAATTGTGAAGAAAGTTTGAGGTGGTCGGTTTGTGGTAAGCTGACAGCACAAAATCCAAGAAAAAAATGACAATTGACATCGAAGCTGTTACGAGCGGTCATGAGACTCGGAGTCAGAGGGTTTAACAAGAGTCCATTGTGGTTGACGGAAATAGAATACTAAAACAGAAAATGGCTGAAATGTGGGCCAACGACCAATGACCGCCCTTTTCTTCTCATGGTTTCCCAGAGTTCACACCCATCTCAACTACTGCCATTCCGGTCTCATTGCCTGATCAATCCTATCCACCTGGGTTCAGTCCTTATTCCAACTGCATGACTATAGCTGGAACTTCTGTTGCTTGCTCCCAAAGTTTGCCATTGGCAACCAATCAGACAAACGTTGCTGTTACGCATGTCTTCACTGTCCCACGACCAACAGTGGTACAGAGGAAAACCCATAAGTCACAATTTGCTACCCATCAAGAACAATATCACTCTCCTGAGTACCACTCGTACTTATTTGATCTTCCTGCAAAGATTGAGAAGCCTTCCCGAAAGATGGCACATGATGAAATGACCTAAAGACTCAAAAGCTTAGAACAACAGTTGAAAAACATGCAAGGGTTGGCAGGTCAAAAGAGTATTGCCTTCAAGGATCTATGTATGTTCCCCGATGTTCGTTTGCCACTTGGTTTCAAGACTCCCAAATTTGAAAAGTATGATGGACTCGGAGACCCCATAGCCCACCTAAAAAGGTATTGCAATCAACTAAGAGGTGCAGGAGGAAAAGAAGAATTATTGATGGCTTATTTTGGGGAAAGCCTCACGGGGGGTAGCCTCTGTGGTTTATTGATCAAGACATCTCTCACTGGTATATTTGGGATGACATGGCTCGGGCCTTTGTCAAACAGTTCCAATACAACATTGACATTGCCCCGGACCGCAATTCCCTTCCAAACCTGAAGAAGAAACCAACTGAAAGTTTCAGGGAATATGCCATTAAACGGAGAGAGCAAGCGGCTAGAGTTAAGCCACTCATGGATGACCACGAGCTAATCACTGTCTTCCTTCAGGATCAAGAGCCAGATTATTTTCAAAACATGATGTCTGTAGTTGGCAAATCCTTCTCGGAAGCAATCAAAATGGGAGAAATGGTTGAGAATGGTCTTAAGACAGGCAAAATTATAAGCCAAGCAGTTCTCAAAGCCACAACTTAGGCTGTTCAAATTGAGTCAGGTAATTTCAGCGACATGAACGAGAAGGATGAAGAAACCATGATGACATCAGGGTCGAGAAGAGGTCCTAGGAGAACATCTCGAAAGTATGACCATCATCGTCTGATTTTCGATGATTCCCCTGAGCACTACTATCCACCTCAAAACCCCAATACTCTCTTGTTTCACCTGAGTATGTTGTCCAGTCACCAAGACACCCCAGGAAGCGAGCACCAGCATCGAAAAATCTCCACCAGCCTCCACAAAATTTTCAAGTGCCCTACAACCCGCATCCAAGCAAGGGGTATAGAGGGGAACAAAAGTTGAAAGATAATTTTACACCAATAGGAGAGTCATATGCAAGATTGTTTGAGAAATTAAAGCATTATGACATGATTGCACCCATTCCTCCAAATCATGTGGATCCACGTCCAAGAAGCTTTGACCCTTCTAAAAGGTGTGAATACCATTCCAATGCCCAGGGGCATGATGTTGAGAGCTGCCGGGATTTGTAAAGAGAAATAGAAAGGATGATCCAGGAAAATTTGATTGTGATCCAAGACAGTGACACCCAGAATATCACACATAATCATTTACCTGCACATGATGATGCACACTTTGTGGGGATGATGCATGGTGACAGGGAGTATGAGAATTCTCTCTGGAACTCGCTGACTGAAGTTAATGATTTTGAAATTGGAGAAGGCTCTGCTGATTGTGATGAGCAAATTGTGGTTAAATGTCAAGCTTAGCAATTAAAAAGTCATTTCCTCCTTACTAGGAAGGAATACTGGTAGCTTGTTTTGATTTTTTTTTTATATTATCTGGGTTATTTCAGGGTGGTGATCCAGATTTTATTTGTTTTATTGAGTCAAACTCTTCTATCCCTCTTTTCTGTTTGTATGAGTCTTGTCTGTCCGTTTTATTGCTATTTTCATTATCCGGGGTATTCTAGGATTGTAACTCGGATTTAGGTTGTTTGTCTTGTTGTTAAGCCCTTCCATCCTTTACTCAATGAAATACAATTTGTCCTTTTGTGTCATTCCATGCTTGGTTCCTTTCTTGCTAGTTTTAGTGATATGACATGCATGCGGAAATTTTGGCCAGATCTTAAAAAAACTGATTTAGTCTTGAGTGAGATAAGTGAGAAAGAGACACTTTTGAGGATGAATAAAGATTTGGGATACTTTGGAACTAAGGTCGAGTAAATTTCACCTTCAAATCATTGTGAAGATCGGGCTTGAGATGTTTAATCAATTGAAGCTTGGTCGAAAGTTTGACATTAATTGATGAAAAGTGTCTTTCGACCACGACACACCAAGAAGATAGACATGTTCATCAACGCTATGATCGCAAAAAGATAGTATGTTTTGGCGTTTCTCGAGGTCGGGAGGCCCTTTTTCTGCTACCCAAACACTTTATACCCTTTGTTACCCCTTTTGAGCCTGTGTTATTTTATTTGAACATCCTCTCTTGGAATCAAGTTTAGAGTCAAAAGTCCAAAAAGAAAAGAAGAGAGAAAATGAAAAAAAAAGTGAAAATAAAAAATCCATGCCCCAAAAGTACAAACTGGGGCAACTCTTAGAAAGTTCAATGAAAGAAAAAAGAGAGAAGAAAAGAATAGCCTGAGATCTATGCCCTAAAAAAAAAGCTGAGGTAATCTGTTTTGAAAAAAAAAAGAGAAACAAAGAAAAATGAGAAAGAAAAACATGAGAAAAAGAAAGAAAGATGAAAAATAGTTAGGTCAGATGTTTGAACTACGTTAGACCTGATTCCTTAAAAAAAAAAAGGATATGTAGGCAGCCTTACACGGTTCGGTCCAACCAAATAAGAGTCAAAAGAAAAAAAACTCCAGAAAAATCCCCAGTAGCTAAACTAGGGCAGAAATTTTATTTCACTTTTGAAAGAGTCGATTCCAAGAGTTGTAAGTCTACAACCCCCTCATTTTGAGTCTACTTTAAGCCTTCATGCCGACCCTCCTTTCCAACCCTATCCAAAAACCTTCCAAATAAAGACCCCCCGATATGCCCTCAAGAATGCCAATTGAAGTATGCAATGAGCAACGGTTGTCACGCGACATAAAACACTGTCAAGTTTCTCATCCAAGAAAGCAAAAGAAAAGAAAAAAAAATGAGAGAGTCTTACTAGTGAAAACCCTCACGGGCACTGTAAGGCGATCGTAAGTAGAGAAAAATAAACGAGAGAGACTTGTTGGTGAAAACCCCTCGGGGCACCACTAGTCGAAGGTGAGTCGTGAAACTGATGCAAAGAATTGGCACAAACAAGCCCGACTTCAAAGGTCATAGGAATGGTAAAAGGAAAGATTAGACCAGTTTGATAGATCAGGTCGTTGAGTCCAAAATGCATGTCATAATCATTAAGGCCAGTTACCCCAAAATAAAAAGAAAAAAAAAAGAGAAGAAAAAAGGGGACTCTCCCTTCTGTCCTTCCCAACAGGGGAATTTCTTGTTAATACTTGTTTCCTTGCATCATTGTGTCCTTCACTCTGAGTCAGTCCTTGTCAAAACAAGCAAGAAAAGATTTCAAAATCTGCTATCAGGTTTTCAGTTGCACAAAAGTGAATTTGGCCAGCAATTCAAAGTTGCAGTCAATATGCAATGAGGATTCATGCAGAGGCTTCCCCCCAAAAGACTCTTGTCAGCCTACTTGGCGCAAACAAAGATAACTAGTGATTCCCTCTGGCAGTCAAATTGCTCCAAAAGGCAAGAAGCCATTCAAGATATCAAAAAAGGTCGCCTAAGCAAAGGTCTCCCGTTGGGATAAGTCTGACTGAGCCACTAATACAAACGGTACCGGGTGTGAGATAATCAGAGTTGGTGCAGAACAAAAGTCTCTTGAGGCAGATTCAAGTTGATTGAGCAAAAGCCAAGCTGCTCAGGATTCAAGGCCAAAAATCGACCACCACTTTTAAAACTGACAAAATTTTCTTTTTTTGAAACCGGAACAAAGCAGTGCAACAAAGTTGGTTCAAAAACAAAAAAAACAAAAAACAAAAAAAAAAGAAGAAGAGAAGAACCGACAAAGGAAAGTTTCTCAAATTTTCGCCTTTATCTGTGTGTGTAAAAGGTTGCCTTTACTCTTCACATTTTTCCTCTAAGGATAAAAAGTCTTAGTCTGATGGATTTTCCTCCCAATAAAAACCTTAGTCTGATGAATCTTTCTCCTAGGATAAATGACTTAGTCTAATGAATCTTTCTCCTAAGATAGAAGACCTAGTCAGATGAACATTCTCCTAGGATCTAAATCTCAGTCTGATGAATCTTTCTCCTAAGATAAAAGACCTAGTCTGATGAACTTTCTCATAGAATAGAAATCTTAGTCTGATGAATCTTTCTCCTAAGATACAAAAAAAAAAGACCTAGTCTGATGAACTTTCTCCTAAGCTAAATGTCTTAGTCTGATGAATCTTTTTCCTAAGATAAAGAAAACCTAGTCTGATGAATCTTTCTCCTAGGATAAACATCTTAGTCTGATGAATCTTTCTCCTAAGATACAAAAAAAAAGAAGAGAAAAAAATAAAAAACCTAGTCTGATAAACTTTCTCCTAGGATCAAAATCTTAGTCTGATGAATCTTTCTCCTGAGATAAAAGACCTAGTCTGATGAACTTTCTCCTAGGATCAAAATCTTAGTTGGATGAAGCTTTCGCCTAAGATACCAAAAAACAAAAAGAGACCTATTCTGATGAACTTTCTCCTAGGATGAAAATCTTAGTCTGATGAATCTTTCTCATTAGATAGAAGACCTAGCCTGATGAACTTTCTCCTAGGATCAAAATCTTAGTATGATGAATCTTTCTACTAAGATAACAAAAAGAGACCTAGTCTGATGAACTTTTTCCTAGGATCAAAATCTTAGTCTGATGAATCTTTCTCCTAAGATAACAAAAAAAAAGACCTCTTCTGATGAACTTTCTCCAAGGATCAAAATCTTAGTCCGATGAATCTTCTCCTAAGATAGAAGACTTAGTCTGATGAATTTTATCCTAGGATAAATGTTTTAGTCTGATGAATCTTTCTCCTAAGATAAAGAAAACATAGTCTGATGAATCTTTCTCCTAGGGTAAACGTCTTAGTATGATGAATCTTTCTCCTAAGATACCAAAAAAAGAACAAAAATCTTTCTTGATTCATTTTAGCATAGGTACACAATTCAGTAGTCTCATTTTTCCAACATAGGGTCTCTATTCCCTAGTTGCTTTTATTTTTAGACATAGGGTCTCCATTCCCTAGTTGATTTTATTTTTAGACATAGGGTCTCACTCCCTAGTCGCATTTCCAACCTAGGATATTCCATTCCTTAGTTGATGACAACATAGGTCTCCATTCCCTAGTTGATGCTGGCATAACCCGATGAATCTCATTTCCAGACACTAGCATAACCTGTTGATCATCTTTAGACACTGGCATAACCTAGTGATCCCCCCCAGGCAACAACATAACCTGTTGACCTTTTCAGACACCAGCATAATCTGGTGATCTTTTCTTCTCCAGACACTGGCATAACCCAGTGATCTCTTTTCCCCAGGAAACAGCATAACCTGTTGATCTTTCCAGACACCAGCATAACCTGGTGATCTTGTCTTCTCCAGACACTGGCATAACCCAGTGATCTCTTTTCCCCAGGAAACAGCATAACCTGTTGATCTTTCCAGACACCAGCATAACCTGGTGGTCTCTTCTTTTCTTGACAACGGCATAACCCGTTGATCATTTTCAGACACTGGCATAACCCAGTGATCTCCTTTTCCCGGCAACAACATAACTTGTTGACCTTTCCAGACACCAGCATAACCTGGTGATCTCTTTTCTTGACAATGACTTAACCCATACCTTTGGGCATAGGGTATCCACTTCCTAGTCTACAATAACTCCGGGTGCACAATTCCCGGCTTTTTATTGCTTTCAATAATAAAGTAGCATATATTTTATTATAATAAATCGCGAAATTTTTCTGGTTAAAACTGGGGCAGAAAATTTCGTTCGTTTGTTTTTGATTTTGCGCAGATTATAATGGATTCGAGATGACCAAAAGAAGAAGTATCGATTCAGAATAAAAGAAAAGAAGATTCGAGAAAGCCAAACCCAAAGTATGGAAGCGGAAAAGATGTGGACTGTTCAAGACAGGTTGAAGTCACAAGCTATGCATGTCCATTCTTGATTCGAAAAAGCTATAAAAGAATGAACTAGCACCTGCAGCCAACAAGGATCAAGATTCAGATCAGAATGTGCATGAAGAACCAGCCAAGACTCAAGACCGAACTTCAGAAGACTCATAGATAGGAATCTTGTAACTCGTAGCTTATAGGCTTAGTTAGTCTTTTCTTTTTGATTTTGATGTAATAACGGGACCGCGAACCGGAGCCTCGGACGGAACCTCGCTCGACTCTGCAACTCATCATTCCATCACTCTCCTTGAACTACACGCGACCTGATTCCTTTATAACCTGAGATATGTAGGCTTTCCTAAACCAAGACTCAGTCACTTAACCTTCCTTTTAAGTTTTCTACACTTTTAAATAAAGGTCGGGTCAAAAC